>BLKR01003376.1:0-148702 GCA_011170035.1 Teleogryllus occipitalis
CAGAAAAAGTTGGATCCAGGATGTTGTGGATGACCTGAAAACAATGAAAGTCACTGGATGGTGGGAGAAGGTCGAAAGAAGAGAGGAATGGAGGCAGATCGTGAAGGCAGCCTTGGCCCTATCAGGGCTGTAGTGCTTTGGAAGAAGAAGAAGAAGAAGAATTGAATGACCTACGTACTTCAAACAGTATTCACTTCGTTTGAAAACATGAACTGACAGTAGTATTTTAAGTTATTATTTCATAATTTAACTTTTATAAATTTGCGGTTATGGGTCTTTTCATACATAGAAATATAATACAAACAAACATACATACAAAATATCGAAAACATACAAAGCATTGACGATGAAAAAATATCGGGGTCAATAAATCAAAGTTTAGAAGATCTAATTTTCTATAAAATCATTGATGTTTTGAAAAGAGCATCTCTAACAGAGGGGGATGTGGACGCACGGACTGATAATTGTGACGGAGAGAACGCACGGACGGATACTTCCGTATTTGGTTTTTTTACTCAAAGAAAGCAAATGATTCTATGAAATAGTCCACCTTGTTTATTCTCGAATTCTTTTTTCGTAATTTTCGGTTGGTTTTCTTCATGAATAAACTTTAATTGCAAATACTGAGTTTTTGACATATTTATTTGTTTATTGGTAGTTTTTGAAAACTTTGCTCTTTGATTTTGTGTTAAATCAAGTTAAAAATTTCCAAGTCTATCTTGTACTTGGTTATTTTCTAAATTTCTGTGATCTTTTTCACATTCATTTCTCCTACTTTCTTTCGTTTTCATTTTCTCAAACCAAAATTAAAACTATTTATTTGAATTTGTCTGCTACAGTATAATTGGAAATACTTGCACACACTCAAAAGATACTATTTCTGGGAAAGAATCACTCTCTGACAGCCCCAAGATTGAAAGAGAAAACAATTCAGAAAAATTCCATTTCCGACCCTGTGGGTGATGATATTTTATTATGTGTTTTCATCTTATACAGAAGTGTTTATTGACGCAACAGCTCACATAGGAAGGTGACGCCCCAAGCCCCCGAGGACACGGTTATGCTCACTCGTGGCCATTTTATGCGCTCGTTCGTGCTGGAGTCTACGCCCCTTTGTGCCCACTCGCTGGTTATTGGATTTACGCCAGCAGGTTCTTTTTTCAACAGGGCATTTTCCAGCGATGAAACATGTAAGCAGCTAATATAGGCCCTTGATTTAAAGTCAATCTCTGGTTTGAAATGTTTATAATGACATATTGACATTCTTATTGTGTTACTACCCTTTATTACACACTCATTTTTCTGTATTTTATTGCAGACCTGGTTTAACTGCTGTGTAAGTGAGGAAATAACACAGCGAAATGTTGTCGTTTATTTCAGAAACATAGTTGAACATGTTATTAAATTAGGTAATCCCTGAAAATATAATAAACCACGCCTGATTTATTAAAGCTTTTTTGACCGAATCCATGATCTTCTTCCCTTGTCGAGATAGTAGTGCGATACAGGCGAGTTTTTACCTTGCAATCGAGTTGAACAGACGTCCGTCGTTACGCAGTGGTCCCTATTAGCATATATAGTGCTAGCCCTATTCACCTCTTTAGTGCGCGATAACGTTCGACAAAGGAACAATTGTGAAAAATTGTAGGCCATTTAATATCATTCAAACATATAGACGTTGTGCTATGTAATTATTTTTTGTGAATAACGTGTCAGAGACGTTATTTTTAACTAAATTTTATTTCTGAAGGTAAAAAAACTTTACATATGTAATATTATTTACTAGCTATGGTTTTCGATTATTTGATATTTGCGGATATTTGTATTGACGGTATTAATTAATACTTAGACAGGCACAAGCAGTTGTGGGTCTTATTGTGGATTTGTATATTGCTATAGCAATATTCTATTGCAGTGAACTATCTGTTTATTATCAATTTTAGTTACCGAAATGCTGCTTTGGTTTGTATTGTCTTTGTTTCAATGTCATCGCTCCAGATTAATTTTGAGTCTAGATTGAGACTATAGTCCTAAGTATTTAACTGGTTTGTTGAGAGGGTACCATTATACTGAAATGTTTATTATTAGTGAGATGGACGAATTAGATAGTCTGAGTGAGAATATTTTTGCTGCTCTCTTGGTAGGGTTTTACTCAATTTTGTTTTTAGTTGCCGAGATATCAAGTAATTGGTTTTTTGCTCTTAGGTCTGTTAGTGAGTTGCCAGATATGTGCAATGCTGTGTCGTCTGAGAATTGTGTTGTGTGTGTGTGTGTGTTTAATTTTGAGTGTGTGTGATTTTCTTGAAGTCTTAACAACATTCTGGAAATGTTCTCAAAAATGGCTCCAAAGTTTTCTATTAAACTTTCCCCCCGTATAGAACCATGAACGCTTATAAGTGGCGCAGTAGAAATTTCGTTGAACTTTCGGAAAATTGCTGAAGTTAAACATCATTTCCGCATATTTCTACAACTACAACATTGAAGATTGAGATTTACTTATTAATGGAATCTGTTTAGAGACAGAACTAGGCATTAGGTCTTGTATTTTTTTTCAAAAAGATAAGTGGTTTTTACGGAATTTTGGGTGAAAAATAGGTATTTTTAAACAATAATCTTATAAAAGCGGTTCCTCAGTAATTTTCCTCCCCGGATATAACCAAGGATGCTAAAAAAGTCACAGATCCGATATTCGGTGAACTCTCTATTTTGTATAATTACAAAAGTAAACATTACAAAAGTACAATATTAATGAGATATTTTTTTCCTTAATGAAATACGTTCTAAAACTTAATATCTGTAAAAATGACCGTGCACGACTCTTTTAAAAAAGTTTTTTGGTACATTTTGCTTGAAGTTAATGCAATTTATATAAAAAAATGGTTTTTCCAAAATATGCTCTAAATTTTTCTTCAATTTTTTTCTAGAATAGACCAAAGGGATCTTAAAATGAGGCACAGGACTCGTTTTCGTTGAACTCGTGATTTGTCTAAAATTGCAATCGTTAGAAATGATGCGAGAAAGTATCTGCTATTATAACACCACCAGTTCCTCTTTCTTGAGTATTCTGTGACCCTCATTTTTACTTTCTCTTCTTCCCCATTCTACTCCAACGCCAAATTAAGGCCAATGCCTCGAGAGCTCTCGTAAATGTAGAATCTCGTGTTCCCGCGCCCATACGACCGCGTCCCACCCATTACGGCTTATTCGGCGGACGTTGCCATCTAACTTATTCATTTACGAACAAACTTCGGTGGCGGCAGCGGCGCGTCGGGGGAGGACATTGCCGTTTGCGGGCGGCATTCGGGCGAGCGGAGGCGCGGCGCCCTGCAGGAGGAGGTCAGGCCGCTTGCCGCACGCCCTCGCGCTGTCCACCCTCCCACGCCCCGACGCCGTCTTTTACGGGCTCCGCCGAACGTGCTCCCGCGCCGCGCTTCCGCCGTGCCGCGCCGCGCCGCGCCGCACACTGGCCCGAAGGGAGGCAACGGGCGCGCACACTAGAGGCAGTCTGTGCAATGTATGCGCTTCGGACCGGAAGAGGTGGCTCAGGGCGTCAACTGATGTCACTGCAGTGCCTCTGATTGGGAGAGGGGGGAGAGGGTTCCAATCTCAACATTGCAGGATTTTCGACACTAGCCAAATAGTTCTGTCACTGTCTGGAGGAGAATTTTAGCAGCCGGCTGCTCTGATCGGTAATTTTTGGCGATTTCTCCGATCAATACCAGACGAATGCCGGTGCAGTTCCCTAACAAACGGGCCCCGCGCGATCTTTCCTTCCTATTCCTTGTTCTATCCTACGCTTTACACAAGTTTACACTTACATGCGCCTCACTACCACACATGCTGGGAGACCGGTCGGAAGCTTTAAGCTTTTCCCGGCTTGGGCTGTGACCTGCTGGTGGGAAATACCTGGTTGAGGAAAATCCCGCTAGCGGACGACAGGTCGGCGCCGGATTTCGCCATTCAGTGGGGCAAGATCAACGCCACCTTCCGAGCAAAAACATGCACTGCACTTACGGGACTAATAATCTTAGAAGTTGACTTAGGCGAATCACTAGTTATCAATCAATCAATGTGCGCTTCGGAATTCGAGGCAAGTGCCTATTTGAATCTTTTTGGCCTCGACACTCGCACTTCATAATAACACTCTCGTTGTTATTATGAAAACGTTTCTTGAGATTACCGTATCACCAACCATATTTATATGCTTAAATGTGTATTTTCCCTCTAGAATCAAATAATGTCTATTTGTCCCGAAAATATGATTGTTTAATTTGAAAGTGTGGAAAATGAACGAGAAAACCTTCCTAGGAACCGGCGGAATTCGCTCAGACAACTCTTACCGTTCCAGCATTGCATTCATTCTGACCGGTCCTAGAGTTCGAGTTCCGACGGTGACATTAACTAAACAGCTAGGTCGAGTTCATCCATTGTCTAGAAGAGAATTTTAGCGGCCGGCTCCTCTGCTCGGTAATTTTCCGTGGTGTCTCCAATTAATGCCAAAGCAGGACCCGTTCAAACGGGCCACGAACTGCGTGCGATCTTTCCTTGCTCATCCTTCTCCCCACCTCTCCCCTTTAATATATATACTTCCACTTACATGCACTACACTCCCACCAGTTGAGGGCTTAAAACTTCTCCCGGCTAGGGGTATCTCCCTAGAGAGATACATGGAGGAGGAACGGGAGGTACGGGATCAGAAGGGGAATGATTGAATCAACAATTCAATCAATCAAGCCTTCCTGGTACAACATCTGACAAACTGAAATCTTCATTAATAAAAAAAAAATACCTATCACCTGAGCTGTACATCAAAAGAGGAAATAAGGAATGTCCTTTTTTACATTACAGATTGTAATGCTAAGAACCGTGTGTTGATACCCGATTAGTTTTTGTTTACATTTTTTTAAAACTAAACTAAGTCGTGTTTACTTACAACCATGAAGTACTATTCTTTTTAAATAAACGGATTTTAGAACGTAGTTTTTTGTTAGTATTCCATGCTCGCCAGGGAGCCAGCACAAGATCGGCATCTCCTGATGGGAACTACTAAAATCAGATTTGTTTCTAAACCAAACCACATCATGAACCTTGGTTTTCTCGGAACTCGCATCCGCAGGTCACGGCTCCGTATCATCGGACTCTGTTGCAAGTTTCTGCGCCACCTGGGGATCAGGTCATTAGAAGCGAACGGGTTTTGAGAGGATAGCTTAAAGGATCCCGCATAGCGAAATAGTTATCGTAAGTGATGCCATAAGAGCCGACACACTAAGAATTACTGTTTTATAGTGGATTGGATAATAATTAGAATATAAATGGGATAGCATTCGTCGTTTTGTAGTTTTATTTGGAACCGTTTCACACCGTTTTATATCGTTCGAAAACGCTAGCATCCAGATCATAGGATGTACTTTGTTGTACTCCCTATTCCGATGCTTTCGCCCCACTGTGTGCCGCGACCATAATGGCGGTTCGAGTTTGGAGGCGGTCCAGATTCACGCTGGAACTGGCGAAGTCCGCGCGTTCTTTGTTCCGCTGCGGCGGAGGGGGCGGCGGCGGCGGCGGCGGCAGCGCGTCGGTGTCCGGCGTGGCGCGGCGTGCGGATTCAGCCTGCCGGAGAAAAGGCAGAGGTTCGTCGCGCCCCACAAAGGCGCGGCTGATATTGTGTTTCGCGCGGTCGTTGTTATGAGAAGGTGGGGGCAATGAGGGACGTATTGCTTTCGTGAAACCTGCGAGAGGATATAAATGTGATTTAGCGCGTGTCGTGTTCGGAATGGATGTTCTGTATTCTTCGAAATTGAATTCTGTCAGCGTTTGTGTATGTCACACAGCATAACCAGATGGATGTCGTTGAAGATGAATGAGTATTGAACGAAAAGTCGACCTGACAGTTGCCGTAATTGTTCAACCTAAATCACAATCAATACGTCATATTACTGCAAAATTGTTGAGCACATCTGTCGGCAATGGTGGTGCTGGTGAGGGCAATGTGTTAAATATTGACATTATTCAGCAAAAATGGTTCAACATTTCAACGATAGCTCGTAGAAAAGAATGGAAGTGCATTATAATTATGTTATTCTCCGATGGAAAATTATCAATAATTGCTGTAGAAGAAAAAAGTGTAAATTATTCTTCAAATACAAGTTACATTTCTATTTATTAGTTTTTGTTTCATATCTATCATTCACTTTAGTAAACTTTATTTATAATAGTAAGTAATACAGATGACTATTTGTTCAGGTTAATTACCTAGATTATTTTAAAAGTACTTAATTAGATAAAAGGAAAATTTGTACAATATGCTAATATTTTGCTCTGCCATTGCTATTGTTTCAGAGGGTGTTAAAATTTACAAAAGAACGTTTATCACTGAACATATTCTTAGATAAACTCGCATTGGAATTTCGAGAGCTGTTTGAAAATTACTTTAAATTATTTTCTTAGAGTTTATTAGGAAACCCTTAGTGGTCTACTACGAAATATCACATAAACACAAATACAAATAAGAAAACAGTACGACTGAAATATATTTATCAAGCCCCTTAAACCAGAGAAAATAGAACCAGAATGAACACTAAAAAATCAAGCAGGAGAATCCTTTATAATCAGTTTGTTGTTTGAAGGAGTTGTATACTACTTCATGCCAATCTACGATGAATAAGTTACTAATAAACAAACAATAGCATGTTTCTAACAAACAACTGAGTATTGCCAAACCAAACAAGGCCAATAGTTAACATTTTTGAAATGGACGGAATGTGAAAAAGACAATTATACAAATATCGGATTCGTGCTTTCAAATGATAGAGAAAAACGAATTAAAACAGTAGTAGTAAGTGAAGATAAATAGAAAAGTTATCTTTCTTAAAAGTATACGTTTCGCAACATTACTATTAGCTAAGGACGGAAGGGGAATTTCGAGAGCAATTTTAAAACTACTCTAACATATTTTCCTTAACTTAGTAAGAAAAGGTCTTAGTAGTCTACTACAAAATATCAAAAAGGTGATTTAATTAGTCATTAAAATCTGGAGAGAGAAATCACAAGCCCACTGCACGATTCATGTCAGAAAACCTTAACTTCGTGTCAGGTTTGTGGGAGAGAGATAAGGTATATGCACCTAAAACGTTTAAGTAGTGTCAGAAATTTCCTGAAGCCGTTCAGAAGCACTTCGAAGGGTTGTTGATTGTTGAGTTGATGGCTTCGACAATGTTTGTTCAAAAAGCTTTCAAAAAAGTGATTTTAACATTTTGCACCTTGTACTTTACACAGTTACACCTGCTTTCTGATTTATTTGTTTAGTAGATTTGTATACAAAAAGACATTCGTACGATAGAAATATACTTTATGAAGCTGTTTAAGAATCCAGCGAAAATAGAACCAGAAAGAACAAGAAAAAATTGTTGAAATCATCGAAAAGAATCTTAGCAGGAGAATTGTTCATAATTAATTCTTGGAGTTTGACATGAAGTACACAACTCCTTCCGATAATAACGTACAGTGAGTTTGCTAACAATCGATTATTATTTATTAAACGAGGCCAGTAGTTGACGTTATTGATACGGACGGAAGGTGAAATGAACAATTATACCAATATCGGACTCGTGTCTCCAAATCATAGAGAAAAACGAATTTATAACAATACAAATAAGTGATAAGAAACGGTGGTTCTTTTAAGGACCCGTTCACATCTGATGACTCTTCTCGATCAGCCACTGTGTCTTCAGTTCTGGGGCTGTTGCGGAATATTCACGCCGCGTATTAAACTTTGCGCCCACACAAAGCAAATTGATAGCGGTGCGTCGTGACGAATGGAGTGTCCTTGGGGGGTGGGGTGGGGGGTGGCGCACGGCCGGCGTCGGGCTTGTTTGCTGCGCGGGCGGGGCAGCGCCGCCAGGGGAATCGCTCGCGCAGCAACGCTCTGCGCGCGAGGCGCAGCGGCTCTAACGCTGTTAGCGAGCGCCCTCCGCGCCCTAACCGAGTTCTGGCGAGTTCGCCGGGCGAATTTCAGGGTGATCCATCGACCCCGCGCCTAATTAGGTTTGTGCGCGAAAACGAGATCTGCGCGATGCGCGTAATGTGTAGGAGAGGATGGTGACGGGGAGTAATTAGGATGAAGATGAGCTGGAGCCCGAGGAATAATTATTCCGTTGATTAGAGCGATTAAAGCGTAATACCTGTGAAGAGAGAAGGATCTTACCGAACTAAGGTTTGGCGATATGGAAACGTTTTCGTGGAATTTGTTAGTCCTAATTTGACGGAAACAATGATGGGTTGGGGGAAAAGGAAAATTTTATTAGCGTTCAAACGTGAAATTACTAATATAATATTTCGATTTTTGTGTTTGGAAAATAATCTGGTAATCATAGTTTCAGCCGCAAGAACTATTTATTCAGGAATCTTAAGGCTCATCACCGATTGTACTTTAATATTGTCCCTGCGTATTAAACTCTATGCAAGCGCCTGCTGACCTTTACTTATTTTTCGATCGTATCATTTGGCTTCATTTGAGCCTTTGTACAATTATTGTGAAAGTAGATTTGTCTACTTCGTCAATTACACACACACACACACACACACACACACACACACACACACACACACACACACACACACACACACACACACACACACACACAAGCGAATCCCATAAGAAACGCTTCCTTTCTTAATTATTTGACCGACTGAGGTGGCTCAGGGCATCAACCGAAGTCTTTGTAATGCCAAGAGAATCGTATTGACGATGAATTTTCGTACAACAGAACTTTTTCAAGAGTAATTAGTAGTTTTTCAATAGTTAAGAGGCACTAGTACGAATACATAATAGCCAATCAACGCATTAGTTGGATACATGTAGCAATACATGTGACAACTAGTGGTGCTAAAACAGCATGTACTTACTCGCCCGTATTTTCATGCAAAATTGCGCGAAAAAATCTCAAATTTTCGACAAATTATTCATGACCATATTTCAAAATCCCATCTTTAAGGAATATATTTCATTAAGGAAAAAAATAATATCTTCAAAATTACAGTTGTAGGAAGTCGCCGATTTTTCGCTATCAAGGACCCAGAAACCATTGTTTCTGGCTACACCACCTGTTAGAGGATTGCTTTTTCTGAATTTAGCAACTGGATTTATTCACTTCTGCCGAAAATTCGCAGTTTTTTCGCCTAGAATTACGTAAATGTCTCTCTACTCCGTATCGAGAAAGTAAAAAAAAGGCACAGGGGGTGATCTAGAATTCGCAGAGGCCGGAGGTCCAGAGAACGTAGAAAATGGGATTCATTTGCCCTAGAACATACATTATAATACTCGTATTAAGTCTGTCGTAGAGGGGATATATAATGAATTAGCACATTGTAAAAGCGGAAATAGCGTAAAAATGGAAATTAATAAATAGATAGGGGTAAAATATGGACTAAATGTCGTGTGTATGCCGACCGGATGACGACCGTCGTCGTCCAAAATCCAGAAGTTTCTACAACGATACGAAGATGGCCATAAAATTATTGGAAACATATTGTTGGACGATCAAGTAATGTCCAAAATTGTTATAATTATTTAAATGTTCTACTCACGGAAATAAGGGTATTACGTCGTGGATAACGAAAGAATATGAATGGTATGAATGATTTGCAATACATGCAGATAGCTTGAATATTGTTTGTTATACTTAATATGTTTCGTCGTTCGTAATATTTTTGTATTGTTAAGTTTTGAAAGTAGAACAAATTAGTTTCACAAGGAGAGCAAGAGAGGGAGAATCGGTTTGGAGTTGGTGGTTAATATTGTTGACATTATAGTGAACAAATTCTTTCGTTTGATAGCCGAGTTATTGATTTATTTTTAGAAGTTCCCCAAAATTAGATCCTACGTTGCTACTAATAATTTATCTGCCTAAGGGCAGAATCGCTACATAACACATTTTTAAATCTACAAAGATTTTTTAATTAGCCGAATGGAAATCTGCAATTTGAGTATATTTAGTAGGAAAATACGAAAAAATGATAATAAAAAATAATGCAAATATAAAAGAAAGAATGTAACGTAGTCGACAATATTTTGAAAACAAATATTATTCACTAGTTAAAGGCGTCTTGGTGAAAATGATGTGTTACATTGAATATACAACTTCAGAGTATAAGGAGAAAATCCAATGACATTTGCCTTGAGATTCACTGGTAACTATTGCTCATAAATATTTTCAGTAAAACAGTTGTTTACAAGGCACTCTAGCATCACGCGTAATTGTAAAAGTTAAATTGCTACCAAATGAACTGTTGGTAAATACTGGTTCCGAACATTGAGGTACATCGTACTCAGACCCTCCCATTGACTGTACTCGTTGATTCACGAGCATCCTTGGAAATACTTCAATTTATTTCCTTTCATAACCAGTAGTTGGTGTAGCGCTACAGACCAGGCATGTAGATGTTCAGCAGGACTGAAAGTACTTTCTCATTTTCAATGATCAGACGTTTCCAGGTAATACCGAATAGTTCGATTCCGTGAAACCAAGTTTCCATTTAATTTCGCCTTTTCTTTTTAGCCTACTTTTTTGATATTGCCTCTGGGATGTCTCATAGGCAGCGTACTAGCTCCCCATGCTGTGGTCCCGGGTTCGATTCTCGGTCGAGGCAAAAATAGAGTTGTAGCCTTTCTTTAAAATCGTCCCAATTTCAGTAGATGTGTGACGAAGAAAAGCTCAAGCAGGAGGATCTTGCTAGTTACGGTGAAGAGAATACGTCATGTTTGCCTCATGTTGTTCTTACCCCCAAGCATGGGAATTTAATTAGGCTCAGACACGGGGGACAACAGGTCGCTGGCCGGCGAAGTCGGACTACCGACCCAATTACGCTAAATACATGTATACATTTTGATATTATGCTTGACAAAAGAACGAACTTTATCTTAGAAGACTTGAATGTCGAAGTGTGTTTCAACGCATTTCCTTGTGATGAGAGCTCACCGGTGTGTTGGCAGCGCTGGCGTGCCGGCGCGTGTACTCGAGCGAGCAGGGGGACAACGGGACGGTGGCGTCGCCAGGGTACCCGCGGCCCTACCCGCCCGACACTCGATGCGTGTACGAGTTCGAAGGCCGTCCCTCGCAGCGCGTGCAGCTGGACTTCTCAGATTTCAGCCTCTACCACCCTCTGGAGCACCCCGATGAGTAAGTATACAGATATCAACTCTACGGAGGATTCGTAGGCTCCCGCAGCCGGAGTCATTGTATTCTTGGCTGTTCGGGATGATCCGCAGCTTGGTCGATGGAGCTGACGTTTCGACCATCTTGTTGTGGCCTTCTTCAGGGCTACACTACTCAATAAGTATAGTCTAATACTGCTCGAGAAATATATAGTCTAATGTAGAGCTGTACTGCTGAATCAATAGTATGTTTGCTCGAGCAGTATAGCTCTGAAGAAGCCCCACAACAAGATGGCCGAAACGTCAGCTCCATCGACCAAGACGCGGCTCATCCCGGACAGCCAAGAATACAACTCTAGAGAGAGTAGTTCGCTTAGCAATTGCAAAAGAAAGCTTCTTAATTTACTTATTTTCTACTCAACGTTCGTGTTTTATTAAATTTTCAACGGAAGCACCGAAAATCACATGTTTATACGATAACTGTAAATAAATGTTCCTTTTCGTGAGGCAGGAATTTCACAAAATTATGAAATATTGAGACATGGTATCTACGTTCTCCCATTCTCTGTAATCATCCGTACACTATAATACGGCTAGTTGTTACAGAAAATGGCGCATCCTAGGAGGAGATGATTAGTCTAAGTTATAAATAACTCTGAATCAAAATACAAAAATAAATGTTGAATTGAGGAATTTGTTTTATTAATATCCGTTTTTCACTGCGTGTATAGATCAGTACTATTAACAGATTTTACATGTGTAGTAAAGGCTTATTTACTAATGTACTAAAAATTATTTCGGTACAAACTAATTTAGTTGAAAAAATCTTCTTCATACACCTCTGAAAACAATCTAGACCGGAAAATTTGACTAGGAATGCCTGGTATGGATATCTGTTTTCAATTTATGTTCTTTGATAGTTTTGTTTAGTTTTTGATGGTCCAAAATTGATTAGGTGTGAAATTTGAGGTACGAAATGATAAAACTAAACCGGGAAATAATTGTTTATGCTATTTTATGGGATCTGTTTGGAATTTATTGTAGAGTTGTACATTTTATTACAATCCAAGGAGCATTTTCAATCAATCTAAGGAAATGTATCTGGACTATTTGAAGCTTGTTAATGTTTCTTTATCCCGCAGGGATATAACTGGGCAGAGGTGGAGGATGAGCGGTAAAATTATGGTTTTGAAGAACCCTAAGGCCGCTGGGAATGTGGGAAGAAATGGGCATGTAGGAAGATCGATTAATGATGCATTTTAGTTGTTGAAGTTTAGTTTTTGCTTGTATTTTAATATTGATGTTCTGGTTCCATTTCAGTTGAGTATCCTGAACACGAAATATTTCACAGAATGTTTTGAAGGAACCAGTTAATGTGTCCGTTACTTATTGTGAGCGATGCAGGAGGCGTAAAGGTTCTTAGAGTGAATATTTTGATAGCTGTTTTTCGGAATTTAATTTGAATTTTAAATATGCAGCCAAAATTTGTATAGATTTAGACGTAATCGAAGAGAATTTACAAATGGTGGCTATTGACGGAGACTGAAAATGTTCTATTATTGAGATATATAATGTTATGATTATAATGTTTTATCATGTGACCAAAGTTCACACACCTCTGTTATTGAATTGGGTCCTGTGGTTTTTTCCCTTTCCTTAGTCACTTTGTGATTGCAAATTTGATTAACATTCAACATGTTGTGTACGTGGCATTTCCCATTAAATTAGGCCGCTACTACGGTGGGGTTATTCTTGTTCTACTTTGAGTTATTATGGAAATATTTGTTTAATGTTCTGACATATTTCTATGATTGAGATCATTTGGTTGATTTTCTTGAACATTACTGAAATATTTTTATTTGCCGGATCTTGTTTTGTGCTCGGGAGATGTCGGTGATTTTCCCCACCGGATGGCGTGATCCTAGGCCGACGTACCGTCGGATAGCGGGGTTTTCCGCAAACAGATATCTCCCACCAGCAGGGCACCGCTCTAGCCAGAACACGCTCTTAGCTCCTGATCAATCTCCCGGCATGTCTGGTAGTATAGTGTATGTAAGTGTGTGCAAGTAAAGGGCAGGATAGGACAATGAGAAGGAAAGATCGCGCGCGGTCGTGGCCCGTTTGTTACGGTACTGTTCCGGCCTTCGCCTGGTGCTGATCGAATACCCCACGGTAAACTACCGATCAGAGCAGCCGGCAGCTAGAATTCTCCTTCAGACAGCGACAGAACTCGACCTAGCTATCTGGCTAGTGTCGAAAATCCTGCCACCGTCGGGACTAGAACCCTGGAACCTCCCGGTCAGAGGCACTGCAGTGACATCAGTTGATGCCCTGAGCCACCTCTTCCGGTCCCGCTACCACAGACCATAAGAGCGAGTGTTCGGGTACTATCTTGAGGAGCTATATAACCGAGGCACAAGTTTGCATGTTCATCATCATTCGCTTAATAAGTGCTGTGCAGACAGCACAGCGCCGCGTCTCCTTATCCTGAGGGTCAGTGTTCGGCTGCACCCCTCTGGTATTATCCGCGCACGTTTTCTTGAGCCCTCGCTTCGGTCGTTGCGCGAGGAGAGGGGAGTTTGATTATTTTGAAGAGGAATTTTATATCAAATTTGTAGTTCGTTTTTCGATGCAATATAGTTTCTGTTTCATGGGATCGAACATTTCTGGTTATCAGATTTTGTTGACAAAGCTCGTTGCTATCATTTGTTCTTAATTCAACAAATGGTGGCAAAGGAGTGGGGGTACGTATTCCGGAGCTCAAGAAAACGTGCGCATATAATACTACATAACCGGAGCGCTAGTGACCTGCCCCAGCGACGTCTATTAAGTGTGTGTGCAAGGGGTGAGGCGAGGACAAGGAAGAGGTAGGAAAGATAGCGCGCGGTCCGTGACCCGTTAGGGTACTACTCCGGCATTCGTCTGGCATTGATCGGAGAAACCACGGAAAACTACCGATCAGAGTAGCTGGCAGCTAGAATCCGCCTTCAGACAGCGACTGAATTCGATCAAGCCGACAAGCCAGTGTCGAAAATCCTGGCATACCGTTGGAACTCGAACCTAGGACCTCCCAGTCAGAGGGATTGCAGTGACATGAATGGAAGCCCTGAGCCATCTCTCCCGGTCAATACTGGACAGAATCCGTGCAATGAAAGGAGACAAAGAGAAGGGATTGTAAATTAGAAAAGTAGAGACTAACAATTGCGATTAAGTGTGGGAGAAAAGGGGAACTTATTGTTACCCATACATCTCTGCCTCCATGATGCTTCAAACATAACACTACGTTGAGAAAAATTCTCCCACGCTAATAAAAAAAGTATTGATGACATGTCTGACGTGCGAAATTTTTCGTTGGTGACTGCACAAACTGAACATGAAAATGCAACACGAAAACAGGAAGATTTTACTATTAATCGATAATGCTCCATGTCATTACACCGAAAAACTTTCAAATGTAGAAATAGAATTATTTCCGCCAAAACGATCTGTTGCTTGAAAATGCTGGATCAGGGAGTAATTCGTATGTTCAAAATAATGTGTAGGAAAAAATTGAGATCTTAGTTGCTAGAATGGATGATGTCACAACACTTCGTGAATAAGTAAAGTCTAGTACAGTTTCGGATGCTGTGGGTTGAATGAAAAGTTCTTGGAATGAAGCGAAACCTGAAACAATTAGAAACTGTTTTATAAACTGCGGATTTGGAAGTGCTGATTGCCTGAACAAATGGTGCATGCTGTAATGATTTACGATAATCCTGGTAGTTTAAGGTTCCCAAAAATACTGATTTTCCAATACAATATGAACATTTATATTTTGAAAAGACAGAAGACGACAGCGCCGCGCGCCGACATTTTTCCAAATTGACTGAATGCGCGAAAAAGGATGAAATACAGTGTAAACATTAAATCAAGCAAAACTTTTAGAAGCATTAGAACGTGGAATCGTCAAAATTGGATCAGGGATTCATTAGATTTCTGAAATTATCGTAATCATGCATTTGCATTCACAAGCTGAAATATGGAGGTGATTGTTGACATAAGGAAGTTAATGGAAAGGATAGTTTTATTTAAATATTGAGAAAACGCTTGAAGGGATCGGGTTAAAACTTTATGGAACAATGGAGCGGAATTTACAACGAATTTCAAGATTAGTCACGTTTTCGGAAAACAGTCAGAAGATTTATTAAAATTAAAAGTAAAAAAAAATTATCATTGGAATTAGCATAAAACAAGCGACGTGTCGTGTGACGTCATGGCTGACGTCACGAGAAAATATTGGACTGAAAATGGTTACATTTAATAAAATAAGACAAGAAAAGGTAAAACGGACAACGTAGTAATTACAAAGGAAAATATAGACAGCGTTTTAAAACCAATGGCAAGGCAGAAAAACTTGTAAAACGTGAGAATAAGAAATGTTTTCGCAGTGTTATTCATGGCGATGTACAATCGATCGACCTATGTTAGTGGTAAATCTTTTAACTTTCTTGACAACAATGCCCAAGAGGAGGAGTCAGTTGGCGTTTGGCGCTCGTGGGAGACGCTAGGTCCGCGATCTTATGTTACAAATTTTAGAAATTTTGCTCAAGAAATGTGTTTAGGAGCAGTTATAAATATTTTGTTGTGTAGATAAAGTGTAATGACAATAGGCAGATGGGTTTTCGAATAGTAGCGAATGACTAATTGGTAAAACGATGCGAACATTAATTTTCGCGTAATTGCCAGCCAGAACAATGGCACAATACAACTCTTTTGCCACTAAAGATTCATAGCGCTGTTCCTCTTCCCGTTGGCGTTCATTGTGATGCGCACATACCTCGCATTCTCGTTCCCGTCATCGCCTTTGCGTTGGCGTTCCCGTTCGCGGGAAGTTGTGAAGCGTCCTTAAGGGAACGTATTCGGCTGTAGTCTGGCGCACTATACACTCGGAGCACAAGTGATGGCGAATGCTGCTGGCGGATGTAACGTTGATTGATTGATTGATTTTTTCGTGTTTCCGGGCGCGTCAATTGCTTTGGTCATTAGTCCCGTTAGTGTAGTGCATGTTTTTTTCGGGAGATGGCGGTGATTTCCCTCCTCTGGATGGCGAGATCCGGCGCCGACCTACCGTCGGCTATTAGGGTTTCCTCCTAACTAGGACTCTCCCACCAGCGGGGCACCGCCCCAGCCGGGACAAGCTCTAAGCTCCCGACCGGTCTCCCGGAATATGTGGTAGTGTAGTTGCATGTTAGTGTAAGTGTGTATATAAGGGGAGAGGAAAGGACAAGGAAGAGGTAGGAAAGATCGCGCGCCGTCCGTGGCCCGTTTGTTAGGGTACTGGTGTTGATCGGAGAAACCACGGAAAACTACCGATCAGAGCAGCCGGTCGCTAGAATCCAGACAGCGACTGAATTCCACCTAGCTGAAAAGCTTGAGTCGAAAATCCTGCCGCCGTCAGGACTCGAACCTAAGACCTCCCGGTCAGAGACGCTGTAGTGACATCAGTTGATGCACTGAGCTACTGCCTCCCGGTGCGGATATAACATGGCAGGTTACCCTTGTCAGTTATCTTTTCCTAACAAGAGGGTATTTTGATAGAGGTCATTGAATAAACAAGCAGAATGCTTTGCGAGGTTGTAGAGGCTGCTTCGAAAGATTCTCAGATCCATGGAATTGTGAATTTATGCAAATGAGAGGATGGTATGCTAGATGTATTAGCGGTGGTAGCTACAAAGTGGTTAGGAAGTTGTAACTTGAATCGTAAGATTGTCGTGAAAATATATTGTAATTTATTGTTATTGAGAGAGAACATTATTTTCTCAAAGAAGATATTGAAAGCAAGTCGATGGTAACGTAACTTGCGACACTCTGACGGTCAGTGACAATATGCGCTTCAGTCAGCTCTTCACAGACACTAGATCCTAAGGGTGAGACTCCTGATGCACAGCTCCCATGCTACATAACCGGGGCACAAGTGATCTGCTTCCGCGTCATTTCAATGACAGTATGCACATCTGCCAGATAGCACTACATCGTGACTCCAGATCCTAAGACATTTTTTAGAAAAACAAATGAAAGTGATTCTAAGGCCTTCTAGAGTACTTGTAATTAAAGATCTGTTTCAAATATGTAGGATGTGCGATGTGGTTAGATCGATCGGGGATTATTCATAGTGGAGAAAAATCCTATGAACGATTTAGGCGCTAATTTTGTTCAGACGGTCGCATAGACAGATCTTTCGAGATTTTTTTTCGGTATGAAGAACCCCAAAATGTGTATTTTTCTTTAAAATCGCGACGAGAGAGAAAGTAAAAATTAACTTCGGCTTCGTTTTGTATTTCTGATCGCGCAGTGCCGACTGCAGCAAGCGATTAGTGTTGTTGGGTACTTGTTGTATTAGTGTTGTTTTTACTTTCTCGTACACGTACATATATATGGAGTAATATACGCAGTGTAGACAAAGTTATGTAATGCTACGCGAAAAACCGGCGGATTTTCGGGGGGGGGGGGATTCATTGCCGAGCTCTGGTGGCGAAAAAGTGCATAAAACTAGTTGCTAAATCAAGAGAAAGAAATACTCTAACACGTGGTGTAGTCAGAATTCGTTTTGTGGGTCCTTGATGCCGAAAAACCAATTGGAAGCAAAACGTCCGTCCGTCCGTCTGTGAACACTACTAGCGCCTCAACCATTCCTACGGTCTTTCCCAAATTGAAGAATCCTACGTCGATCTGGCTCTAGTTGAAGATTTGAAATTTTGAGAACATTCTTTAAAATTTGGGGGTACTTTACATGAAGCCCTCCGGACATTTTCAAAATGTTATGAAAAATTACTCTACATTTTTTCTTTAAATTTCTTGTAAAAAGAGAATAAAATTCATTTGTAAAGGTAGCATGGATCTGATTTTCACCGATTAATTTTAGAAAATTGCAAAAGTTTGAATTATTTTTGGTGTTTTTCTACAACTACAAAATTGAAGACAGATTTTTCTTTCAAATGAAATTTGTTGCGTATAAATAGTTCTTTCAATAAGGTCAGGTACATTGTTTCGGAAATTTTAATAGTTTTCGCGCAATAGTATATGCAATATTTGCCATTAAAAATTACAAAAACAAGATTTTCTTAAAAACGACTCCAAATTTTTTCTTTAAATTTTTGGTTGGGTTAGGTTTAATTGGTTGGGTTAAATTTTTGGTTGGGTCGCCAAATGAACTTTATACGATGACATAAACGCCATGTTGCTCTATTCTTTTGTTGGCTTTAAAATTTTTCTTCAATTTTTTCTAATAGATGGTGCTGTGGGCGCTGTTTATTAAGACGTAAAGTTCATGTTAGTGTATTCATTTGTTTTTTAAAAAATTACACAAAAGTAAATTTTTTGAAATGCATCTCACTCCGTTAATATGAACATTTTCATAGATTTGTATGCATTATTACAATTGTGAGTAGAAGTGCTTCAAATAATTTTAAATGAACTTTATCGAAAACTCAATAGATTCCTGGAGAAAAGAGCTTCAAATTTCGCATTTACAGTAATGCTTAATCGCCATTTTCTTAAAAACCGCCTCAAATTTTTCAATGAAAATTTCTATTTAGGAGGAGTTTTTTCTCTTCTTTAATATTCTTGAAGTAATATTTCGGTTGTACTACTAGCAAAGCAAAAAGTTGACAAAATGTAAAAAAAACAAACTTTGGGCGACGATAGATGGCAGCTGGCCAGAGAATGAGAGCAAAACTTTAAAGCGAGACAACACCAAGGATTCTTTATTTTTTCTTTCTTGAATCTTTGATTTATTCTTTTTTTAATTCTGTTGCACCTCTAGTTTTCTTTATTTTATTTTTCATTTTAGCGGTAATTATGAAATAAAAGAATCTAAAATGGTTAGTCGTTGGACTGGAGAAAAAAAAAAAAAATTCGATGAATCAACTTGCTCCTTATAGAAATATGGTTAGCAGGATTGCACTTTGAACACCTGTCGGCATCATTACGCAGTCGAACTCTTCCCCAAGATAATTTGTTTAAATTCAATTTCCTCGTCAACCGATAAAAATATCGACATACAAATCACATGACTAAATAAATCGTAAAAAGTACGTAATAGAAATGGTTTTTGTATTCGCTTTACCTCAAATAGTTTCACTGTTGTTAAATTTGCGAGAAAATTTGTTTACAGACTAATAACTTGTAAATAAATTATAATATCGAAACGGGAATTACGCCGATAAATGAACAGCAAAAATAATATTTTAAACGTTAAAAACATAAATAGGTAATCGGCAACAATTCCTTCTGACTCAGTAATTCGGAAAGTGGTATCATAATACAACTGGCGTCATCACCATTCAGAAGAGCTTTTTTTTCGTGAAAAAGACGACGGACATTTCGTTTCCAGGCACCGTTTAGCCGCAATATAGGCGACTTATGGTCGCTTTCTTTGGTTTCACTCTGACACCAAACCAAACGAGAAAGGAGAAATCGGTTTCAACAATCGAGTTCTGTATTTACGGCAGTGAATGGAATGCAACATCTATGGTTGTCAGATTGTCAGGTTGTCACGATATGCTAATTTCTTTACGAGTTCGTACAATAACATAACTCAAGACCGAAAAGATACAGAGGAGATTGGATTGAAAAGATTTACATCACGTTTAAAGGTCTTTCAAATAAGAAATTTTTGCTTAAATAGCACATTTATTAACAATTTCCGCTTTTTGCATATTACAGGCGGGGAGGCTGGGCCGATGTGCAGAGACGAAAAACGCGAATTAACAATTTCCAATTATTAACTATTTAATTAACAAGTTCGAAATATATGCTAATAATACCAACGGGGAGAGTTTTGTAGGGTGTTTATGAGAACAACAATTCAAAATAACTATTTTGACATGTTAATTAGATACTGTAATTGTTGCTAAAATGTTAAATATATTTTGATATTTGGTCATTATTCCGTGTCCAACAGCTCCATTCCATCCAATACTGACCAACATATTTATTTAATGTCGAACCTGCAAAATCTGCACAGTCAACGGCGAGAGATGAGAAGACACTTTTCGCTTCTTGCATAAGCAAACGAGACCCTGCGATGCAGGAGTTTCTTTCTTGCCGTATAGGATGTTGCCCAATCAACAGACAAGAAGGTTTCAGAAGCTATACTTGGGTTTTACTAACGTGGCAGCTGAGGGAAGTATCTCCAAGATGGAATTCGGCACAACTTTTTGAGTCATTGTCAGTCCTACCGCTAGAGTCGCTTGATCTGCAGCACTGCTTGATGCAGTCGCGATCATGTGACATCTTGCGGCAGGAGCAAGAAAGTATAACGACTGAACAACGCAATCCGCTCCTCGCGCGAGGGTTGCAAAAGATTACCTAGTCATCAATGGTTGGTTGGTTGGTTGAGTTTGCGGGCGCGTCAATTATACATACATTTATTTGAACTGCAATTGGGTATGACGCGGTGGCAATTGATTAACAATAATAATAATAATAATAATAATAATAATAATAATAATAATAATAATAATAATAACAATAGTAATAATAATAAAAGAGTACAGTACAAGACGAGGATGCAATAATCATACTATCACTAATATTAAGTATTATAACAATTATTTCTACTCTGTCATGATATCCAATAATTATATGTTGGTGATAAAAAACATTACTACAAGCTACATAGATATTGTCTAAATTAGAATTTTTAAAAGGGCATTTATCGCGTCCACTATACTTCACTGCACTGCACTACACTGTTTTGCTTTGAATTACACTGACCAGCACTTCACAGCACTTACTCATTAACATCTATTACTCAGCTTGTTCTAACTTATTTCTAAAACTACGGACACTTAGGGGAAAAAACTTTGAAAGTTGCTGCGGATAAACTGTTCCAATCTCTAATTGTTCTGTTACAAAAGGAAAATTTTGCAAGATCTGAATTTTGTTTCCTTGTTCGAATTTTGAGGTTGTTACTGAGGGGTTGGGGGTTACTGAGGACACGAGTCCCGTAAGTGCGTTTTTACCTCGAGAGGTGGCGTGATCTTCCCCTGCTAGATGGCGAGATCCGGCGCCCACATACCATTCGCTAGCGAGGTTCCACAACGAGGTATCTCCCACCAGTGAGGCACCGCCCCAGCCGACCGTTCCTGGTCATCGAACTTCGGGAAAAACGAACAAACAAAACGACTGTGTGATCTTTAATGTTTGAGCTTATGTATATGCTTTTTGATAAATTAGAATATCTACAATATAAATATTATGGAAATCAAAACTAAGCCATAGTGTTAATTGAGAAGACATTGAGGTGAACCATACACGTGACTTCGGTTGTCAACCGGAAATGGATGTTGATGTTCTTGTTTTGGAGCACGAAGGAAACTCGGAGAAATTGATGGGTTGACTGACGTGCGTTCACGAAGAAGACAGTTTTAGAAGTTATCATTTGAATAAGAAAGATATTTTTATTGCAAATGGAATTAAGTGTACGTTAAAATTATTCAGTAATTAATGAAGTACTATTTTCGGGGATGTATTGGAATAAATGAGATAAAAAGGTTAAAAGGAATATGTTATTTGGAAACGAGACGGGTATGTGGTATCGGGCAAGATGGTAAAATAAGGTGTTAAAAGTGTCGCTAAAGTGAACAGATCATAGACCAAGTAGAATGAATTTTTTTTAAAAAATTACTCTGTCGGAGAGCAAGATTTGTGTTAACAGAACAAAAATAATAATTGTCAATTAGCCTGTAGAATAATTCAGTGTGCACACAATAGAAATGATTGTATGTTTAGTTCAGTAAGTTTATATTACGAGTATTTTTTAGTTTAATATTATTAATGGTATCATTTATTGTGTATTTCAGAAGGAATTTAATTTTATACATTTGTAAAACGTTTCAGAATAAATGGCGACCGAAATCGCCATTTTTGGAACAAAGTTAGTGGTTTTTAATGGTTTTCCTTAGATATAATTGAAGTAATCTGATAATAATTTACGCAAACCACTTTACGTACTGTAATGATTTGTGAGACTAGCCCGCAAGAATGCATGGAACACGGAACGTCTATATAAGCAAAAAGGAGCCAATAATGAAATAAACAATAGACAACAGCGCCGCGTAATAATAATTATTAGGAAAGTAATAGAAAACAAAAGGGGCGGAAATAGGCATTATAAACAGTGAATAGAACCCAAATTTAGGAACATTTTGAACCAAGAATCACGTTATTCGAGCCACGGGTTCCATAAATATAATAAATTGTGTAAATCGCATGTATAACACGGCGAAGATTGAAGACATGGTGACCATTGTTGTACCTCTGAAAGTATACAACAAGACGAGTTTTATTGAATATCCAGTGAATGCCTGAGTGGATTTTGGCCAAACTTTCAGAAATTATAGAGATTATAAAATATTAAAATATGTAGATTAGGGCAAAATTAGTCACGGCGCGGGGGAATTTATGTAGGGCTCGGAATAAATTATTATCCAGTTTCATAGCATAGCGGATTAAGAATTGAAGGAGCGACTGAAAATGTAAGTGACGTCATCACGAGTTGAGAAGACGAAAAATAGAGGTTTTTGGAAAAAGGAAAACAGGAAAGGGGAATTCGGTGATGTGACGATTACAAAATGAAAGCTAGTAAAATTATGAAACAGATAATAAGACGCAAGATGCCCAAAAACAGTGAAAATGTAAACGTTTTCGAACATTTCTTATGGTGATGGGCATGTGTTTAAAAAAAAGACTGTCACTTGGATTGTGTGGACCAACAATGTAAAATGTGTTACAGACAGAAAGAGTTCGGGTCTGATGAGGATCGCACGCGTTTGGATGCTGTGTTAAATTTTTGGAGAAATTTCGCGGAAGTGTCGTGCAAAAGTTTTTGAGTTATTTTCGGCTGTATAACATCAATTGTTGAAATTAGGTCGAGCTAAAATTCAATTTATTTAGAAATTCACGAAAAAAAAATCCGCATGGACAGTATTCACGCAAGTTAGGCGCAGGAAACAGGAGCGTCGCAAAATCTAAATACGTCGCGAAAGAAAATAGAAGCAACGTTTAGGGAAGACGCGATTAATGCAAGGAACAATAAACGGAAGTACATTTGGTAATTTTAAAATGGACGAGTGCATCTGAGATCCGATGGCAGCTGAACGAGAACTGCGTGCATGAAAAATGCACGTTACAACTAGCAACGACGGGCGCTGACAGGAAGTGACATCGCTGCGAAAAGGGAAGTGGCACGAATTGTGCAATTACTGTTTTTTTTGTTGTTTGTTCACGCGCAAGTCTAAAGAAAAAATTCTGTCGAAGACTTAGTCATGATATTAGGTTAAGGATAAGATAAAATTAAAAATAAAATAAAATAAAAATAAAAATAAAAAAATAAAAGGTCACGACAGAATGCGCATTCTGATGTATGCATGAGATTTTCGTATTATGTTTTCAGTGTGCATGGTTGTATTAATTTTTTTGTATGTTTATGTATTTGTGTTGTCACGTTTTCGCAAGCCGGAGAGGCAGATTGTGTTTATGGATAGGAAATAACAAACAAAAATCCGAAATTAAATGTATGAGCATCCCACATGGCTCATAATTGCCTTGAATTCATGTGTTTTTATTAAATAGTTGTATAGAATTTGACCCAGGCACGAACGAAACGGACTCTTATCTCAACTCCGTATGGAGTGAGCGCGCGGACTACGACCAGGTAGGTTGTGAATGATTATTCGGGCTAGCAGAGGTACGGGCAACCGATAAGCGAAGGTATTGTGGCACCCAATTGCAAGTTAGAGCTAGGCAGGGCAAAGATAGTGCACGTGACGAGTAGAGAGAGAGAGAACATTAGGACCCATTACAGTGGCGCACCAAAGTGGGGGGGCGTCGTGATTGAGGGCACATTAGAGGACCCATTACAGTACGAAACGGATCACGACACACGACAAAATATACATTTATGAACTACTGAGGTTGAAGCTAGGTATTGATGCAAGAAATAGATTATTAGGATAATTTAAAATAGTAGCCATGGTTACTGATCGTATTATTACCTAGTGTGGAATAATGATCGTTATATACGATCATTATGATACGTGATCGTTATATTACGTAGTGTGGAGATCATTAAGATTTTAATTGTAAATTTTAGAAGTAGTAATAAACAACCTGAAGGACCAGTTCAGAATCAACGTATGATTCTGCAGGGATCGTTAATTTTTTAGAAGTTTATTTATATATCTGAGGATGAACATTTTTGAAGTTCAGGAAGCTTTGGAGCATTTTATAAGACTAACAGTAAGACGAGAAAAAGTTTCAATATGACACGTATTCTCTCGTCCTCTTTAAAATCATCATGAGATTTCTGCGGTACAGGATGGGTTTAGCTGCTTTCAGAATCTGTAGATATCTTAACTGACCAATGTAAAAATACTTGAATAATTTATTTTTAAATAGGGTTATTAAAATCCTTAAATCCTTAAAATTATTATTTTTTACCGCAGTAATTCAGTACAGTTAAACATTTACATTTTGATATGATTCGCGTTTCAACATTTGTACATTTGAAAAGTTAAATTCAAAACCTGAAAATATTTTTTGGGATTTTACTCCTAAGAATT
Source organism: Teleogryllus occipitalis (assembly GCA_011170035.1). NCBI lineage: Eukaryota > Metazoa > Arthropoda > Insecta > Orthoptera > Gryllidae > Teleogryllus > Teleogryllus occipitalis. The sequence continues at coordinate 24,754 of BLKR01003376.1, forward strand.
TAAAAATTAATTTAAGCAGTCAAAAATTCTATGCCATTCTTTTTTGTAAGAGTGGCAGAATATGCAGCGTCGATGACATAAAAAGCGAACATAATTAGCTTCCAGTTGTAACTTTATTTACGTTTGTAATATCCATTTTAAACCTTGAAGAAGCGATAAGATTAGGTGATTTTAAATGATTAACAATAAGGAAATTGTAATCAAAACCTCAGGAGCAGTTGGAACGCATCTGCGAGCTTGGAACATTGGATCGTGCTCATCGCATTACAGTTGCAGCAGCAATTATCGAAGACAATTCCCGAAGACCGCTTTTTGCCGTCTTTACCTCGTTCCAACACTCCTCCCTAATTAAAGCAATAAAAGGAGTACTTTGGGATCGTTAAGTAGAAAGTAATTTTATCCGCTTGAAAGAGGATGGTAAGAAGTCTATACGGTATAAAGGCAAAATTCTTACTGCTTTTCCAGAAAGAAAATTTTGACGCAAAGAAAAGAAATAGGCACAATTGGTTTAACATCAACACTCAACATGTTGATGTTAATCAAGAATTATCCCTGTTCATTTGTGTTACGATTCGTGTGTTGTTTTGTTGTTGTTTTTTAGAAAGAAAAAATGTAAACATTTTATATTATACGTGCGACCATTATTATTATTATTATTATTATTATTATTATTATGATTATTATTATAATTATTAATAATATACTTTTTAATTACACAAATGCAATTGAATGGAGTATCTTTCTGTTGAACGTTAAGCTGGAAATAAAAGGTCTCAAAATATATATTTTTTTATACAAGAGCCTTAAAAAGAGACTCGTGTCCCAATTTGTTACTAAATGTTAAACTAAGGCTCTTCAACTCATCGTTTCTGAGTTATGCGCGATAGTAGTGTGCTACAGCGTATTGCGGATGGCATCTGTACGCTATATTTTTAGAAATTAATTACTAAATTTGGATAGTGTGTAACAGAATTTCAGTCATTCTATCTCGTAGTACGTTTAAACACCTTTCAAACGATAGCATTGTTTTCATAAACGTTTCAGAACTTCAGCTGAAAAGCGCTTTCTCTATAGATAGTGTATACAAGGGTTGGATAAAAAATTATGCGAAATACTTTTTTCTCTGAAATGACTTTATTGATAGATACTTACACTTACACACCTTAAATATTATCCCCTTCGTTATTAATGACCTTTTGCAAAATGTTCGAAATGCGTCGTACACCATCAGCGCGTCTATTTCTGTTGATGTCCCACATTGACCGCCTTGTAGCATGAATAATTTCTTCTCTAGTTTTGTACTGGGTTCTTCTCAGTGATTCTTTCTCTTTGCTGAAGAGTTCATAATCACAGGGATTCATGTTGTGTGAGTAAGGTGGATGTTACAGAATCTCCCATTGCCATAGGCGCAAGTGTTCTCTACGTGGGGACGTCGTGTACGGGGGTTATCCTTCACATCACCTCTGCCTGATCCGAAGCCTTCGTGAGACTGTGGAATAAGGCAACGCTGCATCACATGTTCACGCAGTGCCTCAAAACATTCTTGCTTACTCCAACCTCGTGCCACTTCAATTTTGAGCCACGAACGTTTCTCACCCTTTGTAAACATGGCGTTATGGCGCTTGCACAATTGCTATGAAGTTCAACGATTTGCACTCTGCAGAAGGCTGAGAGAATGCTGTTCCCGCTCGCAGTACATACTCATCTAATTGTCCTTCCTTTTGACACGACCGATGGCAGCACACCTACTCACCGGCTTTAAGTTATAGCAATATTCTGAATGCTTTTTATCCAATCTACGTATATACATATAATGTGGCTGCAATCGTCCGACGTCTGTCAAATTTCGTAATTTACTTCATTAATTAAAGTAAATGAAGACTAATTGAGGCAAATATATAATTAAACGATAATCACTTAACATTTTGGAGGAGGAGATTAAGATGAAGGAGGAGATGAAGATGAAGGAGGAGATGAAGATGAAGGAGGGGATGAAGATGAAGGAGGAGATGAAGATGAAGGAGGAGATAAAGATGAAGGAGGAGATAAAGATGAAGGAGGAGATAAAGATGAAGGAGGAGATAAAGATGAAGGAGATAAAGATGAAGGAGATAAAGATGAAGGAGATAAAGATGAAGGAGGAGATAAAGATGAAGGAGGAGATAAAGATGAAGGAGGAGATAAAGATGAAGGAGGAGATAAAGATGGGGAAGGAGGAGATAAAGATGGGGAAGGAGGAGATAAAGATGGGGAAGGAGGAGATAAAGATGGGGAAGAAGGAGATAAAGATGGGGAAGGAGGAGATGAAGATGAAGGAGGAGATGAAGATGAAGGAGGAGATGAAGATGAAGGAGGAGATGAAGGTGAAGGAGGGGATGAAGATGGAGGAGATAAAGATGAGGAAGGAGATAAAGGTGAAGGAGGAGATGAAGATGAAGGAGATGAAGATGAAGGGGGAGATGAAGATGAAGTTAAAACGAAGATGAATAAGAATGGGGAGGAGGAGATGAAGAACGGAGAGGAGGATAAGAAGGAGGAGGCGATAAAGAAGAAGGAAGGGATGAAGAAGGAGAAGGAGGAAATTATGATGGAGGAGGAGATGATGAGGCGATGGAGAAGGGGCAGGAAGAGATGAAGAAGATGAAGGAAAATCAAAGATGTAACTTTCTCCAACAATGTACGTCCTGTTTTACGAAACGAATGTTTTCTGCACATCCTTATTTCTGTTGTGAAGTTCCGGTACAGAGGGGAGACGTCATCTAATATAAAATAATACTGAAGTGCGCCAATCAGAATGGAAATTAGCAAGTAAACAATGTAAAGCTAGTGCGAGCGAAAGGTAGGACGCAACACTCGGTGAGTTGCGGCAAATGAGCTGAATAAGGGTTGTGAGCAATTGATATAAGCTACATAAATATGACGTGGATGTGTGCATGGTGTTTGACACGTAGAAAGAAAAGACTGGTGTTGCATGGACACGCGTCCGAGATGGGATGAAGACAGTATATATCATGCTGGAGAAGAGGAGATACTATTAAATAATTTATAAGACGTGTTGGGGACTAAATATTGAATTTTTATAATGTAATAGAAGCGAGATAATGTAGTTAGGGTTTCTGAAACTCAAGAAAGTGTGCGCAGATGACTTTCTCCACCATTTGTCACATACAGTTTTTTTACTGGTTTTTGACTAAATAAATAAATAAAAAGTTGATATGGAATGGGAATAATTATAACGCGAGTGTTAAAATGTCAAAGTCAAAATCAATATGAAGATAAGATATCTCCAGTTTCTATTAGTGAGAACATGAATGAATTTCACATACGTCGACCCCGCACGCGAAGCATCAGCATCAAACTACTTTTCGGACTTAAGGAGAAATAATCTTTTATAATAATAAACAATTTTGAAATATACTTGGGTTCTAGTGCGTGTTGTATTTCATCATTACATTCAATGGGCATATGTAAATGAATAGTATTTGAGGTATTGTTTTCTAAAAGATCAGGAGGAAGAATACAATTTGTATTCCTGAGTTTTTTGCACTAGACTGCAACGATAGAAAAGTAATACATCAGATAAAATATACGGCATTTTACAAAGTTAAATTTAAATGGAAATTCTTGAGTTTTTGTTGTGTCATTTCAACATTTCATGAACGGAGTTATGGCTCACTTATAAATCTATAAAGAAGTGTGATCTTATAGATTACACTTCTTTATATTAATATAAGCGGGTGAAAAGTTAAACCAATTTTGTATATTCTTTAAAAGATGCGAATTTGTGGAACACTCATAATTCAGGACATTTACGTTCATGCACTAACTGAATTACTGGCCCCTTTTTACATTCCGTTTATAGAAAGTGGTATAAATATTATAGGAAAAACAGAACATTTAAAATTGAGAGAAATTAAAATAAATTTTACATTATAGTTGCCAATTCTGCTATAAACCCATAAGTTCACAAATTTGAAGAGTTTGAAAATTGTTTGTATTATATTAACAAATTTTTTCATACTTTAGTATCTTGATTTTGAAAAATAATAGCAATTTTTACCAACCACATCAGAATTGACTCACATGTTAATACGGAAGTTCACGAAATGCACAAATCGGTTATATAAAAAAGAAGATCCCCTTCTCAGAAATAAAAATCCCAATGACCATCCAAATGCGTCATGAGTTGGTCTCCGTGCGCGACGCTTTAATTACAAAATAAAGGAATTAAGTATAGCGAAAATAAGACATAACGCAACGTCTTGCTTCTCACAAAAAAGAGCTAACAAAATTCTATTGATTAGTTTAAAAAAACAATTCAACTATTCGTTCGAGTCTTTCTTGATACATACGGCCATAAATGCTATTTTTTCTGCATTTTCGCTTTACGTATACATGTTTCAAATGTTTTTTGTTCACCAAAATGAAGATATGATAAAGTTCTGACTTCACAACACATCTCTCAGGATTGTGAAACTGTCAACCTGGAGCGTCTTTTTTGGTAATTAAAGGACGCTCGCACAAAGGACGAACGCGCCTGTTAAGACTCGCAAGTAATGGGCTTCGCTTTTCTGTGCAGCGTCTGCTGCCAAGAAACGGAGCACGGCGCCGTTAAAAAATCGTTGCTGTCCGTATAAAGGAGACAGGAAGACTCTTAGCTCTTGTAATGCGGAACACGCCACACTTCGAGGAGGCTGCGGAGGCTGAACCGGAGCCCTTCGGCTTACAATTAACGTCTTCAAGAGACCCTTGGAAACGTCCTCGGGCCCTTTAACTCAGACCAGCCGTGAACAGCATGTGGATCATAGGCCACAAGCTGCCTTTAGAACTTTCTCAACCCTCTGAAAAATTTAATTCGTGCTTTGCTTTGTTTAATGACCAAAAGTAAGATTAAATTATAAAGCATGCATAATGCGTTAGGTGAATGATAAAGGTTTTCAAATAAAAGTATATATAAGTAAGTATGCAATATATATTTTATAATAACTTTAAATCAAGTTACGTACAGGAAAACTATATTTTTATAATTAAAACGATACAATAAATTTACTAATAATTTATTCGTCCTTGTTACCAAACGAGACTTTTTTAGACTATTACGACCTACCTGAACCTGGTAGATGCTTTAAAAATAAAAAAATATTAAAATTAAAAAAAAATCACGTTTTCCGAGGTATTTTTACTCATGCCCAATTTTATTTGAATTTTAAGGGAAAGGTGTATAAAGAATCTAAATGCAACAATTAATTTCATTAATAGAGACTATAATTATTCATAAATAAATATAATTCTAGAATATACAATGAAGTTTTATGTTCCATTTCTTGTAATCTTTTTTATGATTTGAGGGAATGCAGAAGCTTCCTAATGTGTAAGTGATAACATTACGTATATTTTACTTGACAATTTCAAGTGAAATGTATCGGAATTCAACTTCATGGTGATTGATAAGAGCCTTTTTAAAACTTGTTCACACAATCAAGAACATGTTTACAGAATATCGATTTTTGTAACTACGTGAACATAGTGGACAAGGACAAATACATATTACTTATAGATTAGGCTTTACGTTCTCTGAAGGTCTACGTAAGAATTTCTATTACACTCGATAACTTTTTTGTATCGGACTAAACGCACATTTAATCCATTGTAAGTGAAGAATGCTGGTAAACGATCCATGAATCCTTGGCTTCAGAATATGGCACACGCGAGAGCCACAGCAGTTATGGAGAGCGATAATCCCTTGTAAGAACTGGCTGGTAATTCGTTAACATCAGCGATGATTGGGTGCTTCTGCTTCTTCAGATCTTTACGCTCCACTAGTCGCGCTATAACGAGAGGATTATTATTTTAATCCATGAGGTTCAAACTTCAAAAGTGTTTGAAAATATCTCCGGCAATTTCAGCTAAAATTAAGTAATGTACAAAATAATCATTTATATCCCGTATGAAGAGGATCATCGTTATCAAGGGCGAAGAAGCTTCATTTTTGCACTTTTACATTTATGGATGTCATGTCTTGGGACCTTCGTTATCCTTCCTTATTCGTTTTATTTCACGAAGTTCTGCTCTCTGGGCATATGGGGTACTCAGAACTATGGCAAAACATTTCTCAATCCGCACCACCTGCCATCCTGCACTCAATATAGTGGTGTGAAAAACTGAATTGAAACCGAATACGAGTAGTTTGGGACCACCCCGGTTCGCGTCAAGCACGTCTTCATCGTAACACGAGTCAGCACCATACAGAACCATACTACAGAAGGTAGTCGGCACATTTGGAATTTATAGAACATATTTTCATTTGGTTTGTGAAACAAACCACGCGAGAGTGCGGCAATTTTCTCTCTAAAAAAGGGTCGGAGCTCTTTACCAGAATAAGGGTTCCCTGCGTATACCTGATGTGCAATTATCCCCGAAGTCAAAATCTGCAAAGGGTTATTAGATGATTTGTGGGTGGAATTTGAAAACCATGGCTTATTATTCGATCGTCTCAGCTTAAAAAATCATGGATAGCAGAATTATATCGAAAGAATGTAAAATATAAAAAAAATCTGTTGAAAAGAGAATTTCGTCACTCCTGTACTGTTTGAACGCACTGTGTTATCGGGATGCCGGCCTCTCTTTGGACACGCCCGCCGGGAATCCCGGGCGCCGAGCTCGGAGTGCCCGGCCAGTGCGGGTTGGCTTTGCATGGCGGCCGCTTCGTCACCGAAAGATAAATTGTCCTCCCTGAATTTTATGCACGAAGAATACCATCACCAAAATGCAAATAGGCACATAAAGAAAATTCAAGCTGAGATCTATGAATAGAACTGACCGCGAAGCAAACCCTTGGGAATGGATCTTCCTGGTTAACAAATAATTGCAACTAGCACAAAAATAATTCCCTCTACTAAGACATTTGCGACTCCAGAAATCCAACTGATTTAATTTACATTGCTCTTGAGAAAAAAAATGCAGAGTCCTGAGAAGAACTACATGGCTCCGGTGAAAACTTGTCATCGAAAGAGCGACAATACCGGGTGTCCCACCAACTTTGGGCCCTCCACGTAACTTCTAAACGACTCATAATATTGAAATTCAAATTTAATTCACGATGCGAAATTTAATCAACAATGCGGAATCATGAGGGCAAGTATTATTTCAGAGAATAGTTTTCGTAATAATTTTAGTTTCCTACACGTTATATCATCTGATTTTTTAAAAGTAGAACTATGTATTTTCTCATTAGCAATATATAGATTATAAAAAGAGGAAACAATGATGTTTCAGTTTTTAATGTCATCGTAATTTGAGTATAAAAATGTGATTATAGTGAGTGTATACAACGCAATTCCCAGCAGTTGAATAATTTTGATTTTTTTTTGAACTCAGCTTTCCTTGCCCATAGAGCGCGTTAGCATGGTGAGCGCTGCATGACCTTACGTGGCAAATTGTTACATTCAAAATATCCGTTAAACGCGAGTTGCAAACAAATCAGAGTTACTACAAAAAACTTATCTAACTTATGACAATATATCTTTAGATTCGTCCTTTTACGCTCGTCATAATGGACTAAAAAATACATGTGTAGTTCCATTTGAGAAAAAAATACCGCAATATCTTATAAAATAAGGTGATTGTATCTTACATATGATCACCTTATTTTACGAGATATTGAGGTATTTTTTTTTCAAATGGAACTACACATATATTTTTTATATGTATAGTTCCATTTCGATCCATGTGGGTCGTTTTTCCCCCATTGACCGCCTGTAAATTAAGTGTTGTATAAGAAAAGATTACCACAATAATACATGTTTTCAACTACATTAAGAGGTGTGCAATTTCCTCGAAAGTGGCATTTTGAGCTATTTTTTTATTGTATTTCGCATATATCTGAATTTATCGTTTAGCAATTAAAATCCTTTACTTTTTTTACTTACTTTATTGAATTATTCTTGTCATTGCAACCACTTTTAGCCAATGGCGGGTGGCGCCCCAACAAACTGTGGGGTTGTGGTTCCATGGAATAACGGAAATGTGTCTAAAATTCCAAACATTAACTCAAAAATTAAACGCGGGCAATTCATGTAAAGTAATTAAAACTGGGTTGAATAAAAGACTGTTCACAGCGCGTCTCCTTTGTGCCATGCTTTTCCGGTGTCTGCACTCTTGCGTGGGCGTGTGTTGCAGCTGCGACGACGTGGACGCGCTTGTGGCGTACGCGCGCTCGGGCGACCGCGTCCACGAGATCGACCGCTTCTGCGGCTCGTCGGCGCTGCGGCCCATCATGTCGAGCGGGCCGCTGCTCACGCTGGAGTTCCGCGGCCTGCAGGCCGGCAGCCACGCGCGCGGCTTCCTCGCCACCTACACCTTCGTCGAGAGTAAGTAGCCCTTGGAGCACCTTCACACGGCGCCACCTAACAGCGCTTCCGAGTGGCGCGTCTCGTGTCAAAGCATCGGCTTCAATAGAGATGTTCACACGAGGGGCGTACCGGGAGCGGTGGCTCAGTGCATCAACTGATGTCACTGCAGCGCCTCTGATTGGGAGGTCCTAGGTTCCCACTCCCCACGGCGGCAGGACTTTCGACACAAGCTTTTCAGCTAGGTCGAATTCAGTCGCTATCTGGAGGAGAATTCTAGCGGCCGGCTGCTCTGATTGGTAGTTTCCAGTGGTTTCTCCGATCAACACCAGGCGAATGCCGGAGCAGTACCCCTCACAAACGGGCCACGGACCGCGCGCGATCTTTCCTTCCTCTTCCTTGTCCCATTCTCTCCTCTTACTCACACACACACATGCCGGGAGACCGATCGGGAACTTAGAACTTGTCTCCGCTGGGGCAGTGCCCCTCTGGAGGAAGATACCTGGTTGGGGAAAGCCCCGTTAGTTGTCGGTAGTTGCCGGATCTGGCCATCCAGCGGGGGAAGACCATCACCACCTCCCGAGCAAAAACACGCACTGCACTTACGGGACTAATGGCCATGGTAGTTGAGGCGCCCGGAATTACTAAACAATCAATCAAACGGCGGCGTAGTCGCACTGTTGTTACGCTCGGTCGCGAACTCAGCCACCAGCAGCGCAGAAGCACGTCCACACCACCACCAGCAGAACAGTTCTAGATTGAATCGGTTTTTACATGCTTATGCGCCATTGAATCGGTTGTTAGATGCTGGCTGCCTTTCGGCCGTGTGTCTCACGAAGACGGCGGTGTGTCTCACGAATCCTTCCTCTCTCGGGGTCTGGTGCTCGGCGGTGGCTGTGGCTTATGGAGGCACCGAGTGGCTCCATGTGAAGAAAGTGTTAGAATGCGTACACATCTAACGAAAAGTCACATTTTCACGTGGTCACGTGGCTCAGGGTTGGTTGATGTCGGGCGCGGCAATGACTAAGGTTATAAGTCCCGTAAGGGAAGTGCATGGTGTTAATGTTAAAAATTATCTTAGAATACATGTTGCAGGTGGCATTGACAGCTGCCAAGACATTGTTTTGTAGATACGTATTCAAAGGCTCAATAAGTGACACATTGTGAATGTCATCCTCCATTTATTAACATTGGTGCGCAACATGGGGCATCTCACTTCACCATCTGGACCTGGATGAATTTTTATCACTCTGCCACTATCCACTGTGCCGGGGTGATAAAAATTCATCCAGATCTAGACGGCGAAGTGATATTTGTTACTATTGGAACTACTAGAGCATTTACCAGAAGTATAAAAACTATTTGCCTTTTACCTATAGATGATGAAGACTTCAAGAAAGAATAATACATATTTATATAACTACTTTATTTGTGTAATTGTTCAATTATATTATTCTTATGTTATTGAATTGCGTTAAATATAAAATAATTAGTTAAAAGAATTCCTTTCAAAGGGGGCAGAATGTTATTGTTATACATTATCTTTGAATATATGTATTGCAGGTGGCATTGACTGTGTGAAGACATTGTTTGTTAGATACGCTTTGTGAAAGGCTCAATAAATGACACACATTCACTTTTCCCCATAGCACGTCATACGCAGTTTTTAACTGTTTTTTGACGTAAAATAAATAAATAAATAAATTGTGAATGTCATCCTTCATTAACATGTATTTTATCGCGGGAAGGGGCGGTGAATTTCTCTCGCTGGATGGTGAGATATGGCAGCGACCGACCCGTCGCCTTGCGTGGCTTTCCTTAATCAGGTATCTTCCACCATAGAGTCACCACCCCAGCAGGAAAAGGACTCCCGATCTATGAAATAGTGTAGTGCATATATGTGCAAGTGTGCGTATTTAAGGTGAGGTTGGGAAAGGAATAGGAAGGAACAAACGCGCGCGGTCATTTGCCCGTTTGTATGAGTATAGCTGTGATATTCGTCGGAGAAATCACTGCAAACTACAGATCAGAGTAGCCGTCCGCTAGAATTCTCCACGAGACAGCGACTGAATTTTATCCAGACATGTAGCTAGTTCCGAAAATCGTGTCACCTTCGGGTCTCAAACCCTAGAAGCTCCATGCAGTGACGTCAGTTGATGCCCTGAGCCATATTTTCAAGCAAAATTATGCGAAAAGTGTTCAAATTTTCGAAAAATTGTACGTGATCTTGTTTCAATATATATCAGGAACAGATTTCATTAAGGGAATAAATCTCTATCTTTAGTTGTAGAAAGCTGAATTGCTGAAAAAATTTGAATTTTTGCAATTTTTACAAAAAAATTAGGTTTTTCAACGAAAATGAGACGTAAACCATTATCTTATACGTCCTTCCCACTATCTATCAGCAAAATTTAATCACAAACGATGGACCCATTCTTTGAAAAATTTGAAAATGCCCTAGGGGATTCGTGTAAACTACCCTACAAAATAGTATCATTTTAAAATTTAAAGGCCATGACATCAGCCAGATCGACTGCGGAATATCAATTTGGGAGAAAATCAGCTGTACGGTTTAGTCACTATCATTGTTCACAGACGTTTTACCGTCAATCAATTTTTCTGTATCAAGGACCTACAAAACATGGATTCTGAGTACACCGCATGTTGAAGGATTTTTTCTAAATTTAGGACCTGGCTATAACGATATTTTTTTTGTTAGCAGGCCCCGGTAATAAGAGGTTTTCTGCTGAAAATTCGTCGCCTTTTCCTGCAAAACTACATAACTTTTTTTTCTTAAGGGCTAGAAAGTAAAAAGGGATTTCCATATAAAAATCGAGAATACAATAATAAATTATTTGGCCATTGCATGGATAAATAAACGAGTTGTCTGTGTGTTAACGTGAGATTATATACTCTAGCAAAACCCTACAATAGCTCAGTAGGAAAGTTTGAAATGTGCCTTGGGTTGCGGAATGTTTCCTACAATGTTCACACGCACAAATGTGATTAAAACAAGAGAGGATTTATTCATTTCAAAGGCACCTACTTCTCCAAGGGAGACACATACACTTTAAAATGTACATAAATAATGTAGCTTGAAGCGCTGGTACACTACAGATTGGCAGAGTCTGCCCGCAGAGAGGAGGCGGAGATTTTACTGGTAGCAAGTTGTCGTTACAGGTACTTTAGTACGCACGAAGAAAGTTCTGCCGATGAACGAAACAATCTCGTTCAACGAACACTGGAGTCGGAGTGCGGTGCAGAGTTTTGTAGATGCCTCGGTAAGCAGGCACATTATATAACTTTTTACAAAAATTACACGGTTGATTACAATTCATGTAGTTGGCGATTACCGCACTATTAAAATGCACTTTGAAACGCGAAAACTGTCAAAAATAGAACTTCAACTTACACAAAGGCAATAAAACTTTACGTGACGTATAAAACACGTTCGCATGCCACGGAGAATCCACTCCGAATTTAATTAGAATCCACTCCCATTCCAATTACATTATATTTTAAAATAATATGTAGAGTAGTGTTTTGCCCAAGCTGCCTAAAATGAGTCTTCTATTTTCGCAAAGTCTATGCAATCATATGACACGTGAAACGTCCGCAGCCACGGAGACTATTCCGATTCCAATTTAACTGAACATTGCTGAGATGCAAATGTATTAAGCAAGTTACGAAAGTGTGGACTAATTGCCGTATGAAATGAATGGATTCGAAAGATTCTAGAACATCCGAGGTGGTAGCCACAGGTGAATGGCACCGAGCTCGGCGCAACCCTTTTAACGGACGCTGCAGGCAGATTTCTAAAAATCGCCTGTCCCACATGCGAGGAAACGGGAGGTTAAAGCTGTAACCTGCCATCGTGTATCACGCTGGCGAGCTGAAAAGAGTAAGAATACAGCTATGATAGATCACCACAGTGTTAATGGCAACAGAGTCTATTATACAAAGCATAACACTATGGCTCAGAAATATGGGACTTGAGTAAAAGATAAAGAGAAAAATTAATGAGTCTGCAATTGGATTTTTTGAGAAGTTCTGGAGTATCTAAAATGGAACATTTTGAAAGGAAGAAATTATTAAGCGAATACAGGTTCAAAAATCAATTATAGGTAAATTGGAAACACGAAGGCTTAAATGGTTCGGTCACGTGAAACAGCTTGATTGTGGGAGATGTCCCAGAAAGGTTTGTGAGTGGTTTCCTTAGAACGATAAAGGTATGTAGAAGAAAAAGAGTAGACCCAGAGAGGAATGGCAAAATTAGGTTTTTAAAGATATGCAAAGAAGAGGTCTAGAAAAGAATGACTGGAATGGTTGAGGGGGTACGGAGACGGGGATGTGAGACAGCCGCATGAGCTGTAAAATACTCGCAAGAAGAAGAAGAAGAAGTTAATGGCTACGAATAAAATGTTTCTATGAAGAATGAAATGTGCGTGTGTATACCATCGCAAAGAAACCTCAAAAATAAATACGATGACAGTATGAGTACATATGAAATACATACGTTTTGCGTAGGGTCTACCAATAATGAAAAAAAATGTTGATCGTCTCCGAAAAAATGCATTTTGTTTAGTGGAATGGAATCCAGAGGATGTTTCTGATTTGATGTGCATCCGGCTCTGCAGATTTAAGATACGCGACAGTGTATAATACGAGTTTAAGGACGATGTATCGCGGCTGTCCGTGTACAATGTCACGCGACTGTCTCTAGACATACCCTCGCCTACAGACAGTATTCACATTGTAGATGTATTGCGTAGAAAACGACCTTGCGGGCAATTCTTTTGACGCATTCTAAACAGTTGAGTATCGACAGACAGCGTCTCTCTGACAATTGCATTCTCTCGCCGGGGTTCAAAGCAGAAAGACAGACTGAAACGCCAGCTGGTAATGCCGTGAATGTGTCAGGTCAGTGAATGGAATTTGAAGTGGGTGAAACAATTTTGGAACACAGAGTTCAAAGGTTCAACGGTGAGATCCGCCAGTTAAGCGGTTCGTACTTGTAGCTACCTCAAGAAACGTGGCTTTTAATGGCTTCGAATTGGCTGACGGGATGCTAGGTTTCTGAAACACTCAGGACAATGATCGCACGTTATCTCACGATTGCTCATGTCTGACCTGAGCTCATGATATCTGACATGATCCCACATGACGTGGCCCAACTTCACAGTAATGTGTTCGCAGCTTTAGCAATGTAGCTCAAAGGATGACATGCTGCGTTATCAAGTCGAGATGACGCTACTTACATTCGAATTGCATGCTAACACATGTCACACGCGTGTCAACTAACACAGCAGTTAAATAATTATTTTAGACACAACTCGAATTGACTATCAGCAAGAATAAAATCATTTCGAAAGAGATATAACATAAATTCAGGACATAGATTTTTGTGTAATTGAAATGTGGGTCACAATTATACGCTTCGTTCTGGAAGACTATCATCCTTTCAGCTTGTGTATGGGCAATTAGAGAGTGTATCGAAAGCCCTTAAACACCACCTAGAACATTATTTCGTGTAACCCTCCCATCACGCCTCGGCGTGCACAGTGAAAATGTGCACAGCGCGCAAATGGACACCATTAAAATTATGCTAATCAGAAGGATTACTTCACTCAATATTCACCGAAAGCTCGACGCATGAATGGAAAAAAACCTGCCCTTCAGGAAGACATGAAGAACATCGAAAAGAGGTCAGTGTGGCACATTTCTACTTCGAACGGTTGACCTCACACCAGATCTTTCTTAAATCGAGAGATGTAATGTATTTGAGAGAGGGAAAGTAATGAAAATTGAAACTTTAAACTTGTGTATCACAGTGGAGCATATTTATTCAGAAAACAAAGTATAATGTACTAGCATCGCAGTAATAAGGAAATGAAACACAAGCAACTGGAACTCACATACTGCAATTCTTCCCATTCAATGTCGAAGTTGTATATTTATTCGGATGTTGGGCTTCTTGATGTGTACATCGGATAGCTATAGGTTTATCTTTCAAATTTGAAGGATGTAGAAAGAATATATTTTTGGTGTCTGCATTCCACTGAGTAGCGTGATCTTCTTCCAAATGCTAATTTCTGTTTGGGCTACCAATTTCCGGGGACCCAGCACTTGAGTAACTGTTTCGACCCTTCAATTTATCGATAGATGCCGATAATGTCGAGCACAGAATAGGACGCATGACGGATCTAGACTTTCTGTAAGCCGTGTACGCTCCAGATTGTTCGAAACTTCTTGCGCATTTGATGACCGCAGCAAATGCTATTGAATACGGACTGAGTGTCCGCGCAGGATCTCAGACGAAGTAGTACGACCAGTTGTGGTAGCGTGGAACTCGCATGATATATGAGGAAGAAACGTTCAATGCTTGCCTCCATAGTTTTGGGTGGATCTTGATCTTCTGATTCTGAATTGGAGTCTGAATATCTGCTTGCATAGAATCAGTCTTTACTTGAATTTTCTCCTTCGGGTCCCATGGTGTTTGGTAATGCTTGAAATCATAATGCATCGTAAGGGTCGTTGAATCATTGGACAATTGTTCGCATTTGTTTTCTTTTTGAAAGATTGGCCTAAAGAAAAACCTTTCGTCGGCAAATAGTCGTAAAACAAGATGGTGACTCCAGTGTCTTTTAAATAGTGTGATTGGCAGAGTTTGTAAGGATAATACAGATATTGTAAGGACATAAACATGTCCAATCCAAAGGAAACTTTTATCAGTAAGTAGCATGCAAACAGTGAAGGACATCCTGGTGTACGCCAGATGTAGACCAGGATTGGCGCTGTAGCGGAAACACTGTTAACGCAGACCGTCGTTTAAAAATCACCCATCATCGATAAACTTCGACCACCGAAAGTTTGCAGTTTTATTGTAGATAATCGCAGTTTTGACGTAGCCAATTGCCGCGTGTCTGACTTCTTCGGCAGACTGTGGAACGCTCTCATATCGAGCTCCGTCACAATTAGTGTCACAAGAGGAATTTATCATGACTGGGAGTTGAACGGAATCCGGTGGTGTCAGAGAACAGCATCCGGTGGTATCACACTGGAGCCGACTTGGCCCCCAAGAGTTTAATTACTTCGAGAGATGTTCGCCCAGTGTCCCTTCTTGCCATGATTTCGATAAGAATAATTTTTGGGCGAGAATTTGGTGTGCTTATCACCGCAGCGTTGACAAGGCTTCGTTCCACCGCTTGCTGATTTATTGGAACCGCGACTTTTTTAACTGACGCAGGGGCTACCTGTTGAAGGACAGAAAGTCTCCTGGCCATCACTTCCAATTGCAGGCTTACTTACACAGATTTATCGCATGCAATTTCAGATGTGGTTATTAGCCGACGCTTAAGGTTTTCATTGCACCTCTCTGCAATGTCAGGCAATATCACTAAATGCGAAGGGAAGTTACGAAATTATTACAACTTTTTCAAATCTGCGATAAATTCACCGGAATTATCGACAGGTCTTGAAACATTTCCTCCAACGTTTTACTGTTTGAATCTTCAAGTTCCATTATGTTAGTAATAACTGAAATTCTGTGACGTCGATGACGATAAAACAGACACACTCGTGCAGTTCTACAGGTGTTTGATTGGCAGAATGATCTTAAACCGTATCATTTACGCAGAAAATCGGCAGACTGCAACATGAAAAGAAACCTCCCTGCCTGTAGGACCAGCGAGGCAATCTTATTTGGGAGATTTCTTCTTAGCAGATTCCCGTTTAGACGTGCTCTTCGGACGACTGCACCAGAATATAATGTACATGAAAGACATTAATCACAGTGGAATCTTTAAAGTTCTAGAATATAGACTAGAATATTTATTCAAAACACAGTGAAGACCCTGTAGTATCAAAGCAAAACAAGGAAACGAAACTCATGCAACTGGCGCTTATATACTGCAGAAGGATTCATAGTGCCATACATGATGTAATTACATCGCGAATTTACAGAAAATATACACTTAAAGAACTGCGTGTGAACAAGAACCACTGCTGTTATAGCCTTGCTCACATTAAATCATTCCAACAATTTACATCATGCTGCACACGTCTAATTGGATCAGAGTACATGATGAAATAACAAAAATAATTCATTAAGAATTAGCTCAGATGTACCAATTAATATCCCCGACAAGTGTTCCACTCTAGTGTGTTATGGAAAATCGTTCTCATCGGTTGTACTGGGACAGAATGATTCTGAGAAACAGAACAGTCGTCGGTAAAAAATCTGATATGTTCAATAATGAAATAAAGACAATTTAATACATTCGAATCTCGTTATAGTTAACTCGGATATAGTGAACCTAAGTCACAGGTCCCGTTTCACTTATATTACAAATAAGCGTAGAAGACTCGGTAATAATGAATACTGATCTTCGGCTATAGTGAACGTAATAAGTACGCCCTGTAAATTAATTCCCTTCTGGAAAAAACAAAACATATCGCCTCAGTGCCACATATTCCAACAATAGGCAGTTCTGGAGGTGAAGGTAACGGAATGTTTCATTCAGCGATCAGTTTCATAAGCCGCTTGCGCCATGCCGCAACTGAAGAATTCGTATGTTATTAGGCGAGTAAAGGGCCTTCGGAGAGTGGAATGGTGTTCCAGAAGTGCAAGAGATATTAAAGGGTGTCAAGACTGCATTACGTTACTTAGAGACAGTGTACAATGCAGAATCAAGTACGGAGGGAGCACGAACTCTGTAGAAGAATCTAGAGAATGAAATGAAATGAAAAATGTACGAAAAAAACAATTAAAAATATATTGAAGGACAAATAATGATATTAAAATTTCCAGTTGTGCTGTTAATGTATTTTGCGGAATCTCTATACTAATAAAAATTAATCATTGTGGAGAAATTATATTTAATTTTTATGTCATCGGACATAGTAAACCTTTGATAAAGTCAAGCAAAAATGTTAGTCCCAGGAGTTCACTATAACCGGAGTCGACTGATTATTGATGTATAGATTCCGTAAACTTCAAATCTTCATTTGAAATACACAAGGCAAATTATGTGGGTCTCTCAAAGTGTATTAAACAAGAATGAAATGCTGAAAAAGTGCGATTCATTTCTTTTCTAGTATCTAGTACTGGAGCCATCCCGAAGATATTCCGAAAACCCGGCAACTGATATAGAAGATTACTATCATCTTAAGAACCAGAATTGTCAAGAAATTTGTAGAAAATGACATTCATGATAATATTTTAAAATAAATCCTTAAATTGTACTATGATTATATTAGTCTTTACAATTTATGCTCGTTTCGTAGAGATATAAGGTGTAATTAATACTAATAAAAATACAAAGCGAATAAAACTTGAAAAACTGGTATGTTCTATTGATAAGATTCAGAATAAAATGAAGAAATTAACAATAATGCATTCCCATTTGACGAAGGTTGTGAATGAAATCTTAGAAACAAAATCGAGGAACTCTCGAAATGATACACATGCGGAATCACTTTTCTATTATCCAAGAGGAAGACGTTAATTGATAATGAAATATAGACACTTGTCTACCAATTATGTGAAAAGTTACAATTGCAGAAATTGCTAACAAAATGTAGACACCTAAAACGGAACAATGTGTTGACGTACTGAAATGATGTAAATGTTCCCACGACTACCAGGAAGTCCTGTTACTCAACAGTCATCTTAAATGATGCAAGGAAACGAGAACATAATTTGAGAATGGCTTTGGTTAACTACTAGAGGGCCTTTGGGAGTGTTCCTCACGATTAGATTGTGATGAACCTGGATATCTATTGATTTCGTGCAAGACTTAAGTGGTATAGTGTTGGAATGAAGCCATGGGGACCAGATTACTTGTTTATAGCTGACAGCAAGCAGTAAAACAAGCAATATTCACATATACGTGAAGATTTTTCAAGAATATTCACAATCATATCTGCTGTTGATCCCACTTTCTAGAAAATTGTCGCATGATGACTGTAGTAACAAGTATCACGTGGTGATAAAATATCAGTAACACGTCTATTTTAATGATCTTAAATCGTTTATTAGGAATATAGAGATTCTCGCTCGGATGTAAATACACTCAGTAATGATATCTGCATGCATTTTATGCTTAACAAATTTACTCACGTAAAAACATTAAAAGAGTGAAAATGGTAACGACAATGGGTATTCCAGAATTTATACTTACTTTCATTCAAAACCTTGATCCAGAAAAAATCTGAAAATATCTGTAGGCATTAAAGAATGGGGCATCTCGAGTGACACGATCATAAGTAGAAATCGTAAAGAGTATTAGAGAAGAAAAAAGTTCGTCTTGCAGTCTGTCGACTGGAATTAAATGCAATACCTGTAGCCGAGAACAGCTTTGGACGGATGGACTGAGCGAGCTCAAGAATTCGAAGCATAATGGAGCAAAAAATCACAAACATTTACATGGCATCGTCGCTTTCTAGGAAGTTGTGACAACTGATCTGTGTTTATAAGTATTAATAAATTTTAAATATTAGGAACAAGATGCTTTGGATCGCCCTGATGATAAACGGAGATAAGAAAAATCAAATCCAACAAGTGGATACAATAATTTGCCAACGCGCTGTGTCGCATATTCAATTTAAGATTTTGAAGAAAAAAAAAAAAAAAAAAAAACTGGATAAAATAACCATATCAGAAGACTCGCCAATAATGAACACTGATCGATATCGCAATTACGGCTCAACCTACCTTGTTTAGATTCTACGAGCCTTCACTATTTATGTTGTTGTAATTATGTTATTTATACAATTCATTTCTTAAAAAGACACGAAATTGCTTTTTAATTATTATTCTATTTGACAGAAATGTTCGAAATTTCAATCGTCTCAATATTCTTGAATAGTCGTAATCAGGTAGAATTGTATTCTTAAGAGGTGCAATCTCTTAAATCTTCTCGAGTATTTGATTTCCTCTTACTCGCTGCTTCGAGGATCTGAATTGATCTTAATTTATGGGAAGTTTCCTCTTGCAATTCAAAGTTCTGTAACACTATATACATTTTGGAGTTCTTTAGTAAGTGGTTTCGAATTATTTGCTGCAACGTGTATTATGTATCCGATAATTAGATTTCACTTACACTTTTCTAATAATGATAATTCAGCTTCAGGTAATGTGCTTATAGTTGGGCTGCTCTTGAAGGCTCCGTGTGTCTGTCTGCTGGGCTCTAATATTCTTTTGATTTTATTGGCCGCATGATACTGCCGGGTACTGCTATAACCCAATTTGGATTAAACTTGGCTGAACATTATTCTAATTACCAAATAATCTGCTCTCCATGATGTAGGGCTAATAACTTTGACAATATTATTTATAATCGCGCCCTTAAATTTCAAATTTTTTAATATGTTGAGACCACGTTAATTTTGCATCCAAAATATTAAGATTGTCAACTTCGTCGTAGAGATCTTAAGCCCAGTTTTCTTTGATAATTCCATGACTGCGATTAAGATGTTTTGTGTATTTTCTTCTTCAATAGGTTTAAATCTTTTCCAGTTATGCTGAATTTACTATCGCCCGAGTACACATTGATGACAGATAGGTGTTTAATGTTTTGGAGGCAATTGATAATCATTAAAATAGGGCAATACTAAGTACAGATCCCTGAGGCACACCGTTTATAAGGTGGTAACTGAAAAAAATACATTTACCCTAATTCTGATTGAATGTTCTTTTAAGAAGTTGTAGAGTTACTTACTTTTTCCCCCTTAATTTGGCCTTGGGTATAATTTTACAATCAACCTTCTCCACACTACTTCATACGATTTCTATGTCTAAATGTACTGATAATGCTCACGTTAGCAAAAACAATATACGTTATTCTCTAACGATGCGACACTGTCTGTTTTGAACAATTTTTCCTGAAGCCACTTTGATGCAGTAATTAATTTATACTTTTCCATTTCCCCCCTTAGTCTTTGATTCAGGATTGGTCCCCAATAGTTTACATTGGGAGTATGTTAGAGGAATAAGCCTGGAACTGCTAATCAAATGTTTGTCTTTTCTTAGTTTTTAAATCGGTACAATAATGCCTTCACTACACTTAAGGGGGAACATGTTAGTGCATATCATATTATAAACGGCTCACTGGTACAGTGCAGGAAATGAAAGAAACTTCTTAATTACTTTATTTGGAATTCCGTCACGGCACTAGTCTTTCAATTTGCCTACTGCTTCATTTAACTCTCTGAGTAAAATAGGCACATTTACGTGTTTAATATCCTTACATCCTGTGCTTTCCTCATCAAAATCGTGTTCAATTTCCTCAGTTTCTTCTTTGTACTTAATAGATCTAATAGCTGAAATTTGATGCAAATATCGTTCCAAAACTGTTGGCTATATTCTAAGTATTGTGCATGTTGGTGCCATTAGAAAAGTATAGTTTTAGTGCGACATTTTATGTTTTCCATTTATGCCGTTTCATGCTTCGCTGTTCATCTTGTAGTTTATAGATAAAAGAAATTCTCTCCATTTTCTTTTGGCTCCTTTGATTATTTTTCTTGCTTTTGCGGTAGCAGATGTGAATAAAACTTTATTCTCATCTTCATTATGTCTATTATATACATTGGACAATAGCTCGGATTTCTTAACTGCTTCCTCACATTCTTCAGACCTCCACGGTAGACTTCTCTTTTCTACTTTGCTTGTGAGTTTTCTGAATGGTCTCCTTGGCAATGGTAATTCTTTTTTGGTCAATGACTTCAAAGATATTATCTGCTTGGAACCATGGTCGTCGTTACTATTGAAATTTTTTGTCATCGACACTCTGCTGATAAAATTGCTAATTAGCATTTTAAATAACCATTTGAGGGTCTGATCCGGTTTTTACACCTTCATGACTTTTGCTTCTGCGCAATGTTTCAATGTCACTTACACAAACTTTGATACAAATAGTTCTATTCGAACTGAGGCATTGTGTTTTTATCCTCCTACGGAACATAATTGCTACGGGCAGGAACGATTGGATTTTTCCATTTAAGAAATTATTGTGATGTATAACTAATTTCATTCATATTCGAATTATTTAAGGTTCTTTTCAAAGTCATCCAAGCTTTAACTTCGTAGATTATTTTCTTTTGCTTAACCTTTAGTTTACTATAATGGTATTTTCAAGTTTTTGTTCGAAATGAACATTTTTAAGGAATAGTTTTTATAAGGCACTGAATATTACTGTATAAGGCACAATATTGAATTATCGATAACGCCAATTTCACAAATTCTAATCTTAAAATATTTTTACTCGCGTTCTTAATACTTAGAGCGAAGCGTAAGTTGAATTGTAAAAAAAAACGGAAACGAGCGGATTTCCGAAATAAACGGTTCGAAAACTGAATAAATATAGATGAGAAATTTACATCGTGAACACAAACACTATTTGAAAAAAATGAATTGCTAACATCGAAGCAACATTTTGAAGAAGAATGAACGAATGTCCTATTCAAAATACCCAAATATAAGAGAATATAATGAAAATCAGTTGAGCAAGAGTTAGACATTCAAAAACGTTGAACTCCTGCTCCCTTCCGTTCAACTGTACCAATTATAAATTCAGAAGTGAGATGTAAACAATAACATAATGCAGCGTATAATACTTATTAACACAATTGCACAATTGCAATACTGCGAAAGACGTAATTTATTTCTGTAAGCGATCCCATACAATTAAATATGTTCTTAATAACGTAACAAAACAGCGAGACAAAAATAATTTCTAAACGAGCGGGTACCAGTAAAATCAAGAACAATGAACTTCCTCAAGCTTTAAATTCCACATCAAGTGCATACTTTGCGCAATCACCCCACGTTTGCCTCCAGTGCCGGCGCTAGGCATGGGCCCCGCAAGGCAAGAGACCCGATGATGGAAGTGATGGGAAACAATAAGTAAAAATTGAAAAATAAATAAGAACTGGAGAAAATCGTTATCGTAATTTTATAAGTACTTAAGTCGTACACTAGTGTGATATTTCATAAAACTTTTAATTAATATTTTACCAAAAATAGTTAATTGTAATCATCACAATTAACCAATCAATCATAAAGTAGGGTATGATCCAGGAAGCGTCAATGCCGAATAAATGGATTGGCTTTAATGTTTATTGAACACGAAATATGTAACCTAATTCATAAAACCGACATCATTTACGGCTTTACGGCGTTTACTGTGTATCTATGAAATGAAAAAATAGTATGTAATCAAATGATGCTAACATTAAAATAGATTTTACGGAAATTCAAATTCCTTAATTCAAGTATTTAACAAGAGATTTTATTAAACACTTACTTATACACAACGTTTTTTAGAGTTTTAAGCTCGCCTTGGAAATTGAACTATTTGGTCACTAAATACTTTTATTTAAAATTTTATTTATTTTTAAACTATTTTTCCAAAACTATTTTCAAGTTTAAACGTTGTATTTCATTTGTTGAAATAAAATTACTCATGTAGTTTCTTGATACGACAATCACTTCGAAAATTTTTTTCTGGAGGGGGAGGGGTACGTTTCACCATCGCCCTGCGCCCAAAATTAGCTAGCTCCGGAACTGTTTGCCGCGTCAAACGACGTCGAAAAGGGTGTCACTGCAGTTCCTCTAATCGGGAGGTCCTAGATTCGAGTCCCGACGACGGCAGAATTTTCGACACTAGCTTTTCAGCTAGGTCGAATTCAGTCGGTGTCTGAAGGAGAATTCTTGCAGCTAGCTGCTCTGATGAGTAGTTTTCTGTGGGTTCTCCGATCAAACACCAGGCGAATGCTGGAGCAGTACCCTAAGAAACGGGCCACGGTCCGCAATCTTTCCTACCTCTTCCTTGTCCTATCCTCACCCCCTTACACACACACTACACTACCACAGATGCCGGGAGACCGGTCGGGGACTTAGAACTTATCCCATCTAGGGCGGTGCCCCGCTGGTGAGAGAAACCTGGTTGGGGAAAACCCCGCGTCAGCGGTAGGTGGGCGCTGGATCTCGTTGAAAAACGTGCACTACAATTACGGGACTAATGACCTCAGTAATTGACGCGTCCTGAATCAGTAATCAATCGAAAAGGGTGGATGCACAGCGTCCGGGAGAGCTGGCGACGTCGACGGTCAGTGGGATCGCGAATCACCGGGCGCAAAGCCGCTTCCACGCGGGGGAGCAAAGGCGGCGGCGCCTCACTCGCTTCCTGCCGGCGCGTGGCACCCACGCTCCCACGCACAGTGGGAAGCGCACAGTGGGCCATTTGCCCCAAAGATGGACACAAATATTCACGCACTGTTTGTGGTTGTGGAAAAGATGTGGTTCATAAAAAGTTTGGTGATTGATGTGGAAAATATGGAGAAGACAGACCGAGAAGACAGTTCTTGTTGCTATAAAACAGAAGCCGTACCCCAGGTAATTGGTGCAAAGAAAATAGTGGGGAAAGGCGAGAAAGCATATCTTCTTTTGTTTTGAAGTGCTCGATATATGGAAACTCAGTCGCCTACTAATATAAAACTTTAATAAATTGGATCGATCATAAAAATGTCAAAACTATGTAAAGATAAAGAATACGTCTTGTTCTAATAAGAAATAACGCCAAAAACTGACAATAATTCTCATGATAATAATACAATAATAACTCAATAATAATTCTGGTAATGACAATAAAAATACAGTCAATGTTATATTCCAGTATTTGTCCGAAAAGCTGGACATATTTATTTATGTACTTGTTTGTGGCTGCGGAAATGAAATGGTAGGGTGATGAATATGGAAAATATGGAGGAGCAAGAACGGGAACATAGTTCTTGTTGCTAAAAATCAGAAACCGTTGCCCGTTGAATTGGTGCAAAGAAAGTAGCGGAGAAACGCGGGGAAGCGTACGTTTTTGGTTTTGAAGTGCTGGTTATTTGGAAAACCATTCGTTAATACAAAACTTACATAAGGTGGACCAATCATAAGAAAATATCTCTGTGGACCAATTTTAAAAAATGTAAAATAATAACTCAATAATAATTCTATTAACGTCAAAAACAAAACCGTCAATAATATATTCCAGTATTTGTCTGAAAAGCTGGACAAAACCATTTACATACCTGTTTGAAGTTATGAAAATTGTTTCATCAAATAATTGTGATATATTGAAAATACGGAAGGACAAGAACGAGATGACAGTTCTTGTTGCTGAAAATGGAAGCATTAGTCTTTTAATCGGTACAAAGAAGTTTTGAAGTGATAAGTGATTTGAAGTTTTGATATTTGGAGAACTGGTCGCTTAATAATACATAACTTTAATGAGGTATAGCTCCTTGTGGAACAAATTTCAAAAATATCGTAAACGTATACAAATATAAAGAATTTGTCTTGTTCTCAACGGTTAGTCAGAATGGCTTTTCTAGAAAATAATTTTAAAAAAATATTTCGTAATGTCGTTAGGTGTAGGTA
The DNA here is from genome assembly GCA_011170035.1 of Teleogryllus occipitalis. NCBI lineage: Eukaryota > Metazoa > Arthropoda > Insecta > Orthoptera > Gryllidae > Teleogryllus > Teleogryllus occipitalis. Next base: position 49,528 of record BLKR01003376.1, read on the forward strand.
TGCAGCTCAGTTGAATAATTTTTGATTACATGTCCCGATCTGACATCTAGTATGAGGTAATAGTTTGTACTAAATGCATTTCATAAGAGTCGTATCATCTAACAATCCTAGAGGGAAAATTAAAAAAATAAATGGAGTTTGGCCACTTTTCGAGTTATATACCCATAGTGCAGCGCAGCACCGGGCGCGAACACTCGTGGGCGTGCCGTAAGTCCTCTCAGTCGCAGAAACGACCGCCTCTCTGGATTACAAAGCTGAAACTCTTACGAGACTCCACCTGGTCGGCTTGACTTCGCGAAAGAAAACGAGAAAGAAGTCGCTGCGGAAATTAGAGTGAACTTTGTTTACCAAAAGTCACGTTATGTGTTCATTTCCTGGGGGTAGAATACTCGCTTTCCGCACGTGTGAGCCACGCTTAACAACGTCTATGAAGTGCGAGTGTGTGCGAGCGTATACGAAGTGAAAACGAAATGTGGACTTTCACAGAATTGTTTGAATAACTAGTTTTGAACGAAATCGCAAGGAAATTTTGCATTTGAAGAATACTAAAAAACGTGTGCACAAAATGTAAACAAAACAGTTTATTGAGCGTTCGTTTGCCACAACCTAGATCAACTATAACCATTACAAATCAGTTCAACTATCTCATAAAAAAAATACAGTTTTGCAGCACAGTCTTTGTACTCAGTCTTTTTCCAAACTACAGCGCACCTCCCACTCTCGCATTGTCTAAGCCGAACCAGGCACTATAACGTAAGCGGTAGATATTTCAACTTAGGCACCAGCTCTAACCACTTCCCCAGTCGGGTTTCCATCTCCCTTAATTTTCCTGGGGCTGCCCCCTCTTTTACTAAGTCACGCCAATGTCTCGCCTCGAACCTTCCGTTACGGTGTCTGCTTCTTGGAGCAGGAGAGCCCAAACACGCGCGCTGCCCTGCACGCGCTATTTTCGAATGTCCTCCCACATGCAAGTAACAGTATTGTTATTCCATAATCAGATAATTTTATCACTTGAAACGTTCAATGAGAGGCAGAAGACGTCTATCACATTCACAATATATCGTCACATTTTTAAAGTGATATCGGTTCTTAGACTATGATTTTGTTCCGTTAAATACAAATTGGAAATATGAAATAAGAAAGATCATTCACCATATTTTACTTCTCAGTAACTGTTGTTGATTTTAGTTCGCATTTACTTAACTAAAAGCAATTAAGGATGTCTTCTACAAATGTTTTAACTTTTTCAACTCTCTTCGGCGAATCCACAGTTCCGGTTAGTACCTAAATTCGCAGCTTTAATATTTGTCATATTCCTGAAGTATCATTTTACTTATCACATAGTTTCGAAATATATCGTGAAAAATCACGTACGAATTCATTATTACACAAGTAGCTAATCGTAATCGCTTTTAAATATACTTTATTCGACATTTTTTTCAATGAGACCGAACTGAACATCGGTTTTCGGGACTCAACATCAATATCGTTTATATTTTTGTAAAGTAAAGGAAATAAGGGTAAGGGCACGCAGAGGGATAAGAGTACTCAGGGATGTTTCCTCTGTTGTCAGCAGGAGCGAGTGTGATTAGATCAACACGTGTACAGTCAGTCGCTTCTCTCTAGCGACCGGCGGTTACTATTTTCATTCTTGCTTTCTTTTATTTAACAGGTAAGATATCAAGTGTTCATTATGTTAACATGTATCTTTTCTGCGAAGACATCTATTTTTTTATAAATAAAGGAAAAATGACAGGCTCGTAAGTAAATGTTGTTAAGAAGGTCTTTCCCTTCCGAACAATATGGCCGCGTTAGAATTTACGTTTACTAATTGTGCTTCTAAGTATGAGCGTTTTAGAGAAACAATTCATTGCTGCCTAAGTGCCCGCTCTGTTATTCGAAGAAATAATTTGAATACAGTATTGTAATCACAGAAAAAGATTTTCGAGTTACAGGTATTGAGCCATACAACCCTGACGTCAGTGAGTTTTGCTATTCTCGTTCACTAGTAACTTTCAAACCTTTGAATAACGACTGCTCAGTTGCAATTAGTGCAGAGTCAGAGCAAGTGAGACTTTATTTGCACAAATGAAGTCTCACTTTCCTCTTCTCAGATAGATGTTAGTATCCAGTCAATCGTGCCATTTCCTTAACACGAAAAATAAGGAGCCGTGAGTAAAATATATAAAAAATCCCAGAACACGTCTTTTTTTTCATTCAAAAATTTGTTAAAGAAGAAAGAAATGAAAAAACGAGAATGAGAGAAAAGAAAGATCAATAGAGCTCTTCAGAAAAATAAACGTGGGGACAAAATTAAAGGAGGAGACGGAAAATCCTAGGAAGCAAAAACAAAACTGTTTATGAACAACGAAATCTCGGTTCCCTCAACAAGTTCGGAAAACCATGACGAGATAATATACCCATGCTCTGAACAACCATCTAATGAAGAAGGAATCCAGTGTGGAATATGTTAAGAGTGGTGCCATGAGGAATATACAAATTATGAAAGCACTGGAGGTTTTGTATGTGACTACCATTGGCGGATTTAGAGGAGGCAAGGGAGGCCAGACCTCCCCACAAAATTGATTAACAACACTAACAGATATATTATTTTGAACTTCTATCTTAGTCTAAAATTGACATAAACGTTTACCATAAAGAAGTCGTAAGCGTTACTATTCAAGAAAAAGCAGTTCTATGCGTTACATATAGGGCACCACCAAGTACTGGTTGTGCCTGCAGAAAAATGACGCGTACACTCCCTCAACCAATAAGAAAAGAAAGTTTTATTTCCATCAGCAGGGAGTTGGTTTGGTACGGAACCTCTCACTGCATCATCCTCCATCTGTGAAGGCCTCCACAGACAGTGGGTGCTCTGCATCACCCTCACCACACCAACACAGCGAATGACTGATACACATGGTGCTAGTCTCAGTCAATTTGAAAAAGCCTGAAAACCCGAAAAAATGGGGAAAAACCGGGAATTTGATTTGGAATCCGGGATTTTTTGTTATTTTCAGATTTTTTTCCAACATTTAGCACGAATTCACTTACGGTATCGTATTCAGTAAAGTGCAGAATTCAACACAGTACATGATAATGGTGACTGTTAAAATCGAAGTATGTATGAAAAGTGTCACAAGTTTGCTTGAGGATTGCGTAGTTCTTGACTCACACATGACACAACTTCAAACACTGCTGCTTGTATAGGTGTAACATGAGTAGCAGTCCCCCCTAGCAGGGATTCGGTTGTCTTTGGGTTGCATATGCATGAACGAGACATTTGCGGAACATACGTCTCACCGGAAACTCAATAACTGAATTTCGATTAGTTTATTATTATTATTATTATTATTATTATTATTATTATTATTTATTAACACTACTACAATACAAGTAAGTTTGTTTGAGTTTCAATTAGTGTCGCGCCACTTCTTTAATGACATCCGCGGTACCACTTTGCTATTCTTCCAATCGAAACGACCATGTTATCTCGTCCGTAATATTTAAAGGGAATTTTAACTTCTTTTGTAGAAGAGCGCAGTCGAAGCTGCATATCTTTGCTTACAGCCTATTCAAAGATTAAGAGTGACAGTGTCCGAATTGACAAGGAGCACGAAGAAAATGAACATGCGGTGGTCTTAACGGGGTTGCGCGCCAGGGAATACGAGTAGACCCTATTTCCATCGCTGCATTGTTCCCCAAGGTCGCACAGGAAGTAATATGAAATGAAAGTTAAAATGTTGGTACAAATTTATGGTACTCAAATTTTTCAATTTTTCTTTCATGTTAAGTATTAGAAATACTGCTAATATAATCTAAACCCCACCAATTCAAAGAAGCACCTGTGGTGCAAATCAGCGTGTATTTCGATAGCCAGGAACAGTAGTAATTTCAAACTTTTACAGCATGAAACATATAATTAGCGATCAAAATTTCTTAAAGTAAAGAAGTTTTGTTAGTTCGCAGTAAAATTTATTACCTTCCACCTATCTACTTTTCTAAAAGTCTAAAAGTAAAAATCTAAAAGTCAACGTTTGACACAAAATTCTGAAAAAAATCTCATATTTTCGAAAACTTGAACATGACATTATTTAAAGGTCTGTTTTTGATTAACACATTTCACTAACAAAAGAATATCTTCATAATTGTAGTTGTAGAGAGGTTGAACTTTTCAAAAATCAAAATTTTCAACGAACATGAGACCTGAACTCTTAAACGACCTAAACTCTATCCGTAATGAAAATTGAAACAAAATTCTTGATGTCGTTTTTGAGAAAAACTTGTTTAAACAAAATTGAATATTGCCCATGTTTTACACAAAAGTATGCGAAAAGTACTCAAAATTTCGAAAAATTGTACAGGACCTAATTTCGAAACTTATCCTTAATACTAATATGTAATTGTAGGCAGAAAAATGTTGAACTTTAGCAATTTTCGAATAATTAGTGTTTCCAATGAACATGAGACCAGCACTATTCTCTTAAACTGCCTTCACACTATCCAACAAAACAAATTAATCAAAAACGATGAAGCCATTTCTTTGAAAATTTTGAAAATGTCCCAGGGGCTTCATGTAAAATACCCCCCTTCCGAAAAAAATTAAAATATTGGTTTCAAATTTAAGGGGCTGCGGCATCACCAGATCGATTAAGGAATATCAATTTTCAAGAAAATTGGCTGAACGGTTTAGATTCACTGCCGGACGGACGTTTTGCCTTCAACAGAGTTTTCGGTATCAAGGACCCACAAAACATGGATTATGGATACATCACGTGTTAGAGGATTTCTTTTCTAAATTTCGCAACTGTATGTATTCACTTTTTCCTTACCAGAGCCCGTCAATAAGAGTTTTTCTGCCGAAAATTCGCAGTTTTTCCCCACAGCATTGCATAACTTTCTCTCTACTGCGTAAGAAGTAGAAGGTAAAAGTATATTGTAATGTACAAAAAAGAACCTGGAAAATTTGTATTCTCAGACCTGGAAAACCGAGAAAAAACCTTGAATTCCAAAAAGCCAGATCACTGGTCATCCTGGATATGGCAGGCCCCGTGTTTCAGTGGACACAATAAAATCTTTATTGGAAGTAATCCTAAAAGAGAAATATTAAATCTAATTCTTCTATATGGAATGTCGCCAGTAACAGTTTACCAGTTAAACAAAGGTCATTGACTTTCAATTTCACAATATGATTGTGCCTAAATTTGTCTGGGCCTCCCCAAGTTTTAAACACATCATCCGCCACTGGTGACTACTGCTAAATTTCCTGTTCTGCGTACTCGTACCCGCCACGTAGTGTAAGAGCACGCATTTCGACTTCTTTCTTCTATTTTGAATTTAATGTGTGTTATGAATATGTGGTCACCTACCGGGAGCGATGGATCAGTGCATCAACTGCTGTGCCTCTGACCAGGAGGTCCTAGGTTCGAGTCCCGACAGCTGCAGGATTTTCGACTCTAGCTTGCGATCTAGGTCGAATTCAGTTGCTGTCTGGAGGAGAATTCTAGCGACCGGCTGCTCTGATGGGTACTTTTCCGTGGTTACTCCGATCAACACCAGGTGAATGCCGGTGCAATACCCTAACAAACTGGCCACGGACCGCGCACGATATTTTCTCCCTCTTCCTTGTCCTATCCTCACCCTCCCATACAAACATTCACACACTTACACCAACATGCACTACCACAGATGCCGGGAGACCGGTCGGGAGCTTAGAACTTGTCCCGGGTGGAGCGGTGCCCCGCTGGTAGGAGATACCTGGTCGAGAAAACCCCCGCTAGTCGACGGTAGGCCGGCGCCCATCCAGTGGGGGAAGATCACCGCCACCTCCAGATGAAAAACAAGCACTAGAATAACGGGACTAATAACCTCGATAGTTGACCCGGAATCACTAATCAATGTGGTCAGCTGTTTGAACCTGGTGCGCGGAGCGATACTCCACGCGCCGACGAGCTCACTGATGCGGAGAGCAGCCAGCGAGACTGGGAGGCTATTCAGGGCATCGCCTTCTCTACTAAGAGGCTGCGGGCGCAAGCGCACAAGTAGAACGATAATACAAAGAACTTCTACAAAATTACTAAAATACTTAATTATCTAACTAAAGAGAGACAAATGAGGCACCTGTAAATAGTTATAAGATAGGATTAATTAATTTATTTAAGATAGGCCCAAACAAAACTGTATAAGTTCAACCAGCTAGAGGGAAAGATGTATCCCAAACATTGAATAAATTCCCGCCTCTCCAGGGTTACTAGAGAGGGGAAAATTTAAAAAAAACTCACAAGTCAGCCAGCCAGTCAATAGCCAGCAGTTCGTGAGCCAGTCCGCTGGATAGCTAGGGCATCAGAAGCCAATAGTCAGCTAGTGAGTGGGTTAGCCAGCCCGTGGGTACGACAGAGAAGACTCGCGGCCCAGGAGGGGGCACTGATTGTATTGTGCCCAGCCCGAGCTAAGGAGAGAGCAGGGAAGAGGTGACTCATCGTTTGGGAAGATGCAACTAGGGTTTGTAATAAAAATGGAATAAAGTTGATGGCCAACTTTCATTTATGAACAGTTCAACGAAGTGGTTTTCATTTTTTGTATCCTTCTTTCTGTTCCAAAACTATGTTTCAGCGAATTTTCAAGGCTCTGACTTTTCAACCATCATTTTTATAATGAAAAATCCACAATCCACTAGTACTCTTGCCCTTCTTTCCCTTACTACCCATGAGTGTTACTTTCTGTGGAGGAGTTATGAAGAAGAAAGAAGCCATCACTCAAGTGCCGCATGTGGAGACGGCGCTTTTTAGCGCCGCACACGACACGTTCGAGAAAACCACAGTAAGAAGAGCGGTCTTGCAATTCAACTAAAATAATATATCCCTCTTCAATAGGGTAGTTGTCGGAAGCAGCCGAAAATAGTTTTAACTTTTTTAATTTTCGAAAATTCAGAGAATTGAATGAAAAATTTATAAGCGTTTTCTATAAGCGACGTTTTTATAAGCATACTTTATTCTAAAACAAAATTACTTCAAAAATTTGGAGCCATTTTTGAGAAAAAATTGAAAATATTGTTAAAGTTTCTTGTAACGTACTCCTTAAAATCAAAATAACCATTTCAAATTCAAGGGGCCGCGACATCAGGTAGATCGACCGGAAAATATCAATTTTGGTGAAAATCCTGCCTACTGTTGAGCCACAAAACGTGGAATCTGACTAGACGTCTTAGAGGAAGGTTTTAATCAGTAGCATGAATTTTATAGTCTTGAAAGTTTTCTGTTTAAAAATCACCTGGCGGCAGTATTACGTAACTTTATATTACGTAAGAAATATACAAAAAAGTAAAAAAAAAATAGGATAATTAAATGTACACAATTAACCCCTTTGAACATAATCACAAAGAATTTAGTGAACATGATCTGAAAATTAACAGAGCTGGACATGACTTTCGACAGTAATAAAGTACTGCAATCCAATGAGAGAATAAACATTGTTTTCGCTTGGGAACTGGAAGCAGCTCCGTGTAAACTGACAACCCCATTTTCACGGTTGCAGATTTCGGCATCACGACGGGGCAGCAGCTGAGCGACCATCCCTGCTCGTTCGCCTTCAACAGCAGCGCGTCCCGTTCGGGCTCCTTCGCCAGCCCCAACTTCCCCGGGCTGTACCCGCGCGACACCGAGTGCCACTTCCTGTTCTTCGGGGTGGCCCGCGAGCGCGTGCACCTCCGCTTCGCGCACTTCGACGTGGAGGGCATCAGGCCGTGAGTGCAAATGTTACGGCTATTGACCCCCTCTGGCAAATTACCGAATCATCCGCTTCATGATTGTATTATCCACAACGAATGGATTCATTTCCGAGTAGAAATTGCTTCCAACAGTACTTCCCACTTTAGACGGATGAAGTTGAACTTAGTGAACATGAGGGGGTGGAGTAGGTGAAGTACGTCTTTTGGAGTTCAGTGTGAAATCTAGTTATTCAAATCATCGTTCTCCATGTTGTCGTGGCTGGAAGTATTATTCCTTGACGAAGGACACGATAAGGGATAAAAGCCCAAATTTGTTGCTGATTTGCCCTTGAAATTAGTATTTATTATATCGGAGCGAATACTTTTGTTAACAATCCTTGTAAGAAAACTCCCATTTTTTCTGTATTCAAAATTCAATTAGTATATGGATTAGGAATGGGATCACAGAATTTTAAAAACGTGCGCAAAATTCACTTCTCATCATAGCACGTCACACACAGTTTTAAACTGTTTTTGACGTAAAAAATAATAAATAAATAAGTTTATTTCGGTGACGAGGAATAGCAGGTATGTGATATAAACAGAGGTCAGGCTGATGGTAGGAAGTTTCCAAGGCTAGTGTGAGACAAATTGTCTTCAAGTACCACTGTGTCAGCCCCAAATTTCTAATTGCACGATACCACCTAACATAAACTCACTACATTCCTCAGCTGACGCTACGTATTTCCGAATTAGTGACGCTACTCAGTCTTTGCAATTTAGATAAAACGATGTGTTTATTTTCCAACGCATTTTTCAACGTTTAATTTCCAACGCATTTTTATGCCAAACAACTTTTTGTTCACATCAGTTTCCTACAATCGCCTTATTTTAACCAGCACCTTGTGAATAGTATCAACATAAGGTGGATAAAGTACGAAAAGATTCTTCCACACTTTCTCATTAAATTAATTTCAATACGAATTAAATATAATACATATTAGGTTATCTTGTTTATTCTGTTTAACCTTCACCACTTCAAGACTGCCACTTTCTAATAGTTGTTTACCCTCCCCCCACCCATTGTCCCTGTAACATTTGCCATGCCTGCACATGTTTCCGTTTTTTTGCATATTACATGGTGATGTTTCAATCACATTAAATGCAAACATTATTTAAAATAACTCATGACTGAGAGTTTTAAAATCTTATAAATTTAATTACAAGATAACCTCTATATGAACGAATTTAGTAATCTTATGTTGTCTCCTATTTAAATTATATTTTTTTGTGATAAAGTTTTGTACAAATAACTATTTGTATTAGTAATTTCATTGTTTAACAAATTACTCATTGTAATTTTAAATAATTGTCTATCCAGACGATGAGAAAAAGAAAGTCCTCGAAACTGTAGCAAAATAAACATTTTAAAAAAGTGTGAAATTATTTAAATAAATTCGATTTCAATAGTAAATGTCTGTTGTGAAATACAATGACCAAAACTTAACATATACAAAAGATATTGGATATGTTGAGGGAAAGGGCTCTTTACCTATTCTACAAACTAATGCTTAATAGAAATACATTCAAAATGTATCATCGCATTCATTAAACAATTTTAAACACAATAATTCCTTGGATATTTCATTATGATGTGAAAAAAGGTTTAATTTTTTCAAATATTTGTGAATTTAGTATAAGTCTTATTATCATTATCAATAGTTTACAAGATCAATTTCTACTATTACTATATAACGAGCAATTACATGAAATAATATTTATTAAATGGTTGTATTTTCATGTAACTAAAGATCATACATAATGATTGTCAGTAGCATTTGACCAACAGTTCTTCAAAATAATTTAAATTGAATAAAGAAAAACATTTTATAAAATTATTTAAAAATGTTTTAAAGATCATTAGTAGTTTGTATACTAAACTTTGTTGTTTATTATCTGTAGAGTCGATCTTTGGTTTACAAGAACCCAGGAAAAAATATACCCCCTGAAAGAATGTGGAAAATCACACCAAAAGTGAACAAGCTTTTTTAAAAATATTGTGAGTGTGTAGAGTTATGTTCAATTAAGGAACGGAATAATTTACCAAAGAAGAGAGAAAAATAATTTATATTGATTAACTAATTAATATGTCATTCCAAAATGTAAAATTTATGCACCGTGCACAAATGTGCTCAGTTCCACTAATATTGCAGTTTCTTATAAATACAATAGCACATTAAATTTGGCATATATTGCACCTTGAAACAGATAGTTTAGCAATCAAGATATCACTATCTAACAATTCTTCCGAGTGTTTCGTAATAAATTAAATAAAATATAATATTATTCAACTTTGGATAATTCTTGATCAAATTGAACCAACCTTGTTCGCTTCACACACTTCATATACCTAAACAACTGAAACAGCGGAAAGGCTCGAACAGATGCACGTTTGCGCACTAACAGATGATGTCGCCATCAGATGGCACGGCACTTCTGAATGTCCAGAACACCTTTCCTTTCCACTTTTGCAAACATCCGAAGGGATGGATGGATCGTCCCCGCACACGCACTCTTCCGGAAAAACGTCTAATCAACTTTTAAGAAATTTCGACCGTATCGTCCGTCCGTCCCATACCGACCTAATACGCAGTACGCTTAAGACGACCAACCAGCAGGTGGGTGTTTCTTGGAGTTTAAGGGAAACCGACTCTCAGTATCGCAAACCGTCAACTAATACGACCCTATTCTGAGGAAAAAGAACTGCGACAACTTAGGTATGATGACCTATTTTCGATTCATGACAATGGAAAGGGCTGACGCGTTACCATAGCAAATACTACAAAATACCCTTGAAAACCGTAAGATAATTGCCACGTTACATAAATGAAGATAATTGAACATTCTAGGAAGAGACCAGCCTTCTAGTGGGGCTCCGACATGGTCAGAAAAAAATAATTCTCGTTACACCTGAAGACGCATAGAACGCGATCACACATGACTCGCTAAAACAATACATATCTTCTTCCCTCTACTTCACACAGGACGGAGAGAGGCCAACACATATTTGGCAAAAAGCCGACCGCAAACAATTGAGTGAATGGGAAGTAATACGCACTTACAACACATAACGGGTACAACTTTAAATTTTAGCATCGAATTAATCTATCAGAACATTTACTTCTGAGAGCGAAATATTAAATTCATTCTGAAAGGAGTGATTCTACTTGGAACAACTCATAGATACCAGACAAGACACAGGAGTTATACAATTGACTTTAAATTATAGTGGTGTACACATGATTCAAAACATAAAGAGTGCTACAAAAGGGAGCTATATCGTATAACAAGGGTTAAAAATAAAACTAATGCCCACTTGTGGTAACACACACGGCACACACAGAAATATATTAATTCCACTGTATTTAAAATAATTCAAATAATAGTTATTTGAAAATAAATTCACGAAGATCATTTGAAAGAAGTATAAATTATTTTCGCTCTGTTATGTTGTCAAGTTAATTATGGTGAACGTTCTATTGTGTTTTCCATATTTGGATATCTTTCCTGTTCACAGTTGCAGCGATACCTCCGCTAGTGACTCCGTGGAATTTTCCAACTTTTATGGACCCGACCGGAAGTACGAGCGAAGGTGTGGAGCGCTGAAGGGCTTTGAGGTGGAGAGTGACAGGAAATTCTTTCGGGTCACTTTCCGGTCCAACGACCGCCTCGATGGCACGGGCTTTAATGCCACATACCAGTTCTTAGACGAGGAAGATTCGTTTACTGTGCAGAAGGTGTCACGCGATGCAAGGGGAGGTGAGTAGCTATTTTTACGGTTTGTGGTCAAAATGTGTAGACTCTTAAACCGTAATTCCGTTCTATTACAGTAACTATCTCTCCTTCTTCTTCTCTCCCTGTCACAGCTCAGAAATTTTATATTGCTGAGCAATTAAAGAAAATAAAATTGTTGATTTATCAGTACATTTTATATTTGTAGCTCGACATCGTTAGCCAATACAGGTCTTTTATGGGCAGCGATCTTGCTCATTCTTACGCTCTGTAATATCGTGATTATTGTAGCAACAGCATACGTAGCACAAGAGATAAAGTTGTGGAATCTCTAAATCGACTACTTTCTTGTTGACAGGTTGATATGAAGTCACAGCACATTCTAGCTTGATTTCGGCGTGAGCTGAGATTGCTATCCCTGAGTGACATTGTTACCCAGACCTGTGACGGTGTCTCCGTTGATTGTGGCGCGGTTTAACGGCTTGATTATACTGCAACCACCGAATGCTAGTCAACGCAAGCGTAGGGTTAAATTGTGGCGACGCGTCGCACAATTGTGACACAGCGCTGCGACGACGCGGCAACGTATATGCTTAACTTCGGTGCTCTGCTACGTGGTGTTTCTAAAGCAACCGTTTGCTACTAAAGCGAGCAATCTACCGCAAAGTGACAGTATAGCATGGCTCTTGTGGAAGGTTCTTGTTAATATGTCTCTTGTTGAGATGCCCCAATGTCATTCATTTTTATTGGGATGAGTTAGAAATTTCCATATTCGACCGGGAAACGGGCCTGTCGACAGTAAAAAATGCTATATATAAAGCTATGCTGAATACTATGGCGCTAACTGTAATGGTGACATATTGCGAGGTTGCTCGTATTCAAATTATACTAAAAGAGAGTGATATATCATTTGATTGACACAATGTATTTATCAAAATGTTGACAGTTAATTCCGCTTTAGGAAACATGCTATTTTAATTTGTGTCAATATCGTGAAACTCGCGTTTTGATTCAGATAGAAGCTTCGACAAGAGATCTGTGGTATTGTGTATGTATTATACCGGATTTCTACAAATGAGTAGGAATAGTGAGTCCGAAAATAAATAATTGTTTTATCGTGTTTCATATCTATATTTTGCGGTTATTGTGCTGTACAGTGAGTTTGATGATGTTATAACACATTCGTGCGTTAATAGTGCACTGATGGTGCCACATAAATTCGGAATCCAGGTATAGAATTCATTTACATATGCATATCTGCTTTTCAATTCTATCAAATGCATTCGGGAGACATTATGGGGTCTGAATGGTACTTTTTTGTGAACTCCAACGTAAAGGATAATTTGAATGTTATCCGATGTTTTTTCAATGTTAATGCATTTTTGTTAAATACATGTATTGATACTAGAAATATTGATTATTAATTTTTGTCAAATGCAATACAATACATTTTGTAGTCAGTGGACGGACCAGTTACCGAATAAATTTGGATAAAACGCGAACGAAAAAAGGACAGTACTGATTCAATTCTATTATACTTTGCTGCAGCGTCTTTGTTTCTCAAAATAACTTCTTTGAAACCTACATTTGAAGTGATTTAATGAGATTTTGTCTTCTTAGTTGTTTTTTTCATTGTGTTGGTGGATGCCTTTAGATCTTAGTTAATTTAACAATATAGTAGTAAATAGCGAAGATGCATCTTTACCAATCCAATGAACAGAAGCGATGTTGATATAGAAAAGAGTAGCAAAACGGGAGTGAATCGTGACAAAATTCAGGTAACATTGTTATTTAAGAAATCAATGTTTAAAAATTGTACAGTCTTTAAATTTTGAGTATGAAATTGTCATAAATAGAGCTCTAGTATTTTCTTTTCTGAAAGAAAAATAGTTGTTATATCTTCTAATCTTTGATCTTTCTTTGCTACAGGGACTTCTCGGATACGGAGTTGGCATCTTCTACTGATGCCTTTGTTGTGGATGGTGGAAATGTAGTCTCTATGATGACTACTATATATCTTCACCGGATAATCTTCATGACGTATTACTCAGCACATGTATTGCGATTCATTGAAATAGTGTGATACGCAGTGAAATCATGTGATATGATTTTTGGTGTTGTGAAATCTATTTTTAACACTTAAGTTCCAGATGTGATTGTTCCTGAAAAAAAGACTCCCGTGTTGTGAAGTATAATAGCTGGTTTTTACGGTAGTCATCGCAAAACAAAATCGAACTGAAAGTAAAATGGCTTCCTGAGGTTATCTTTGTAATGGACACTGGAAAAATCCTAAAAGTTTGTACGTTGTTAGTATCGTTATTCTCGTATAATATAACATCAATTTATTTAGCAAGTATTTTACGTTTGTTGAATATTTAGCAAAATCTGGTCATTATTAGCCATTAAAACAATAAAGTTGTGATTAATGCGTTCACAATCAAAATATATTTTTTGCATCAATTATTTAACACACAAAGGATGAATGCTCTTTATATGAACATTAAAAGTATATATGCGGTAAATGCATGTATCAATTTCTTGGGGGTCGCCACCACTTTGTAAAGACTCATATAACGCCAGGGTTAAATGCACTAAAAAATAAGTACTTGCAATATGTCTCGTACTATTCGACTTTTGTAATTATTTTGTGGACGTAGTTACATGTTACCAAAATGCCACGTATTGATGAAGTGGCACATCCTCGGAATTGAATGGCGAAATAATTCTTCAGAATGACATTTACGAATAACTTGATGTGGTTATTAGTTCTAAAATTAACGAAGATAATCATATGATGGTGTATGCGGAGTATCGTTCGTTTCTGTGTACACCCAAAGTTAAAGAAGCCTTTTATATTATTTTTATTACATATTAATGTTGAACCCTATTGAGCTTTTGAACACGATATTTTTAAAATGAACATTTTGTTTTATCTTCGTTTGGGAATTTTTATCTCCAATGAAAACTGATCTATTGCGACCTAAGTTGTCACATATTTTATATCAGGACTGCACATCTCGGTGCTCTACCGCACCGCACCGTAGGCTACCTTCCCGAGCTTCGAAGTGTTTGAATGGAAAAGTGGAGTATTTTGTGTCATTGTAGTCTTTTATATGGCGTCTTAGAAACGTTTGAGATATTATTTTGAAATTCGTAGACTTCGAAAAAGATTAAAAATCATAATTCGACGAAATGAGTAGTTAAATTAATTGCTGTGTTAAATGTAATTCTCTATATGTGGACGTTTCTCCTTTCGTGAACTCTTTTCTGCACTTTACTCCAATTAGAATTGTCTTTAATTTTTTGCGGAATCCTCAAAAATAATAAATGTATTAGATGTTTATAACGTAATGTCCCGCAAATATAATATAATAAAAGTGTGTTTCGGAAAAGAAGGGAAAATACTAGAAATGTGTTGAGCTTAATAATTCTCGATCTTTGTAACTTGACTCTTCCCTGGTTTTGTTTACGTTCGAGAAATATTTATTTGAAATCATTTCGATCATATTTTGCTTTGGAATCACTGCATACTTTTCCCCTGGGAATATTTCAAAGTTTCATTGCTATATGTACACAAACGCTCTAAGAGAAAGAGAAAGAACTATAGATCGTTATATCAAAGACGAAATAACATCTTTTGCATGAACGAGAACATACAAAAAAATGAATGAATAATGAACTTGGGATTTTCATTTACATTCACCACCGTTTCTTACAGAAATGATGAAATAAAATCTGATTTTATGTACAATCGTTATTGGGATAGTCCGCACATACCTGTGTGGAATCTAATACCATTGTTTGTCAGTTAAAGGCGAGCGCTGTTTTGCAGCAGCGGGTCTTCTTTCATACGTCTATCACGGTAGAGTCGGATTCCGCAGACGATGAACGGCACGCGACAATGTCGTGACCAGTAATCACAAATGACCGCCATTTTGGGCACAATGTTTCATAAAAAGGCACCCACCGCTTGAGACAAGATTTAGACCCACGGCTTGCAATTTTTCTTTCAACTGCTCCATCGCAAGCATTCAAACACCACTTCTCGGCCGCAAGCAGTTCCTTCTCGTTGTCCGCCGTTATTAACATGAGTGCGTAATGCAATTTCTTCGTTACGATAAATTTAAGGAAAAAAACAGCAAAGTAAAAGAACAAATTATTACATGGCGTGAATCAGTCGTGTAGTATTGAAAAGTCAACTGCAAAAGAATCAAGAATCAACTGCAAAAGCACATTCTTAAAAACATAATTTTCACGTGAAGAGGAAAAAGACAACAGACCTTACCTCCTTCTCGTTTAAATAACATTGCACGTAACCAGAAAATAAAGAGGTACGTAAAAAACAAACTTCATGGATAGTCGCGAGAGTGGCACCGAAGTTGTGCAGCCGTGACTGACAAATATTCGTGTTTTCACTGAGTCGCAATGTACGAAACTTTTGGGAAGTTGCATGCCATACTAATACTGGAATATAACACCTTTTGAATAAATACTTCAGACGTAGAATATTGTGTTATGGATATTAAATTGATCCAAATTAACGGGAAAAATAATTTATTTTCCTGAAACCCTTCATGTGTTAACTGTCCATTATGAATTTATGTAAATCATATGTAAATATTTTTAATATGTAATAAATTTTTATATGAAATGTTGTTCTACAATTAATCTGGAATTAAGAATTTTTTTCGGTCGCATTTAAAGTACTGCTGCGAAGCCTCATGTATAAATAATTATTAATTGGAATCGGATATTTTCCCACAAATTATTGAAAAATGAAAATTTGCATTTGTCCTACACAAGTTGGAAGAAATATAATAAAACGTTTACAGTAGGGAAATGACCGGCATATGGAGTAAAACACTTTCTCCTTAACCCTAGAACTCCAGTGATTGTAAAATTTACTCGCTGACTTAATTTTTTACAGATGGCATTGCTGTCGTGTTGTGCCCAGAGTGGAACGTTAACGTGCCCGTAATGTCAGTATTGTAATTGTATTAGAAAGTGATTGCCTTGCGATCTGTAAGTAAAATTATTATAGTATTAAAGAGCCGAGGTACCGCGGGTCCTCGACTTCTTGTCACATAATAAAGTTAAGCAATGCTATAAAACTTGGTTCAATTTTTTAAATATTTTTGGAGTGTTTTAATAACGTTTTTAATGATATCACAATTACTAATCGCCTAATTCATAACATTTTCCTTGTATATTGTTTTCTTTTGAAGTGAGTCAATTTTACTTAGAACTTGTAACAAGCAATACATTTGAACACTTGTTTTCTACGCTCCACTAAACTTAACTCCGTTCTCCTGGTAAATGGCAGTTTTGAGATGTATATTTTTTATACAAATATGAATGCAGTGGCGGCTCGTGCACGGTTGCACAACTCCCATATAATCGAAAAATATAAATAATTTTCTTCGGCGCCTTCCCACAACTACAAAGTTGAAGATATATATTTTTCCTTCAAATTAAATTTATTGTCCATAAGTATTTCTTTCATTATGGTCTTGTACATTCTTTTGAAAATTTTAGCACTTTTCTCGCAATATGGCGAGAAATATTTGCAATATAAAAATAATACAAAAACAAAATTTTCTCAAGAAAGGCTTCAAAAGTTTCCCTTGGTAGGGATAGTGCTAAATTCAATCTATAATATGACATAAACGTCATATTGATTTATTCTTTTGTTTTTTCAAAATTTACAAATTTTTTTTTTGTCTTCTCTCTCACGTCGTTCATTACGATATTAATGCGGACTTTAGCTCACATTATTGTATATGTGTGCACATGCTTTAAATAATATCATATAATATTTTTCGAAAACCCAACAGTTTTTTGTGAAAATGAACTAAAAAGTCCGTATTTTCAGAAACGTTCGGATGCCATTTTGTCAAAACGGCTCTAAATTTTCTCTTCAAATATTTCCAACGGATAGTGCTAATTGCACTGTTTAATATGACGTAAAGTTAATTTTGTTGTATTCTTTAGTTTTTTCAAAAATTGCACAAATGTATGCACATTTCCAGCAATTTGTATAATTATTTGAGTGAATGTGCTTCAAATGAAGTTTATCGAAAACTCAATAGATTCCGCGAAAAGATCTTTACATTTTGCATTTACAGTAACGCTTAAACGCAATTTTATTAAAAACGGTTCTAATTTTTTCACTGAAAATTGCCATTTGAGGAGGTTTTACTCTTCTTCAAGTTTCTTAAAGTAATATTTCGGTAGATGGTAGTTGGCAAGAGGATGAGGCAAGACCGTAAAGCCAATCCACACTATGGAAATTAGAAAACTTTACTACGAGAAAGTCTGTGCCATTCTGTAGCACCACTAGTTTTATATGACTAAACGTAAATGAAACAATTTATTTGCACATTGTTTCATCTGTGTACTTATCAATAAGTATACCTCAATAATGTAGAGGAAGGTAAGAAAAATTATTAAGTAAACTCCTCAAACAAACACATGTAATCACCAGAAATTGCATAGAAATAATTATTAAAAGAGTAATTGCTCATAATACTCACTTTACTGCTATAGCAGTAAAATGAGTATTAAATTAAACGATTGAACTGGCCATACATTAATTTCCAGATTATACGAAATAAAATATCTTCCATGCGTTTACTTATATCGTACGCCTCTGAGCCGGCTCCACAAAAATCCATGGCATACGATAAACGTTATCTTGAAGTTTCGGTAACGTCAAATATATTTCAATAACGTAAATAAAACCCCGGTATATAGCTTTACCTTCATTTCTCATCTTCCTTTCTGGACTTCAGTGAAAACTTAAGAAAATTGGAGGCTCCGTGGTAGAGAGACCTTGCACCGCGCATCGGCGACGGAACCTGATTGGCTGCTTGGAAACAGACATCAAAATCGCTCGCTCAGTGCACGTTTGGGGCTCAACGCTGACGGTTCAGACCTGCAGAGGTATGTGGTATGAAATAAACTTTTCGTTGAGCTAAATGTCTGTGCGGTATTATCAGTGCAGTGTGGAAATGTTCATAATGAGACTTGATGTGACGGTGCATGGCTCTTGTTCGTGTCTTGTCAATCTGGTGACATGCAACGAAAGGTACGAATTCATGATGTAAAAGTGAAATGTTATAAAACATTTTTAATCAAATTCAAACCTACAATATTAAATAATAAATTGTCGATTTATTTACGCAATATGGTTTCTTTTTTCACGCTGGTTAAATATGGCAGTGTGATTTTATGTGTAAATCTAACAGCTCGTCTAACGAGCTACGCTTGTTAAAAGACATACATTAGTTACACCTTTAAATAGTACTACAAATTACAAGAATGATTTTATAATGAACTAAACTGAAAATATCTTAAATATCGATATCCTTATTTTACAGAAAAGTGATTGCTACAAAAATACAAGAGATTGAAATGTAATACCACGTGCATTGTAGTAAAAATCTGAAATTTAACGTAGTTGTGTACGCTTGGATTCGAATCCGTAATAAGTATTGTCTTTAGTAACAACGCTAACAAAATGACAATCATATCAAGATATTTCATGAAATAAATAAAAAGTTGTGAGATTGTCATGTGGCTTAACTAAATATTTTAAGAATACGAATAAAATATTAGTTTGTGTGGAAAAATACATATACGAGATATGTTGTACATGAGGACGAACAATAATAGTAGGATTTTGAACGTGCTTGCTGAGTATGAAAGATTTTTCCGGGGTGATAATCCAAGTCAGTAACAAAATTCGTAGATCAGCATTTACAAGGTGAGTTCTTTAGGTTCATATTTTACGCTGTTAAATTTCACAAGGTAAATACTAGTGGAAACTTTGACGGCCGTGTTCATCTAATATCAAGAGCTGTTGGACGTAATAGCAAAATTTCGGATTAGAAGACGAAGAGGAGATATATTAGATTTTAACTAATTATATGTTTGTTAGCCTTCTTTTCTATAACAAATTCTAATAATAAACAACCTCGCGAAAAAATTTGAATTTAGTCGAGGTAACGCAAATAAAGTTTTATAGTAGTTGATAGGGTATGCAGAAGGGTTCGAAAACCCATCTCCAATACAGGCCTTTAGAAATTAAACTTGTATGTGAAAATGTAATTATGTGCCACGAGAAACAAATGTGTTGATGAAAACGTAACTGACCATGAAACTCTCATTTTAAAACCACCTTTCATCTTCGTCTACTGGCGCGAGCGAGCCGGTGAAAGGCAGCAATTTTTTCGTTCAGAATACGTCTGGCGTACAATCGTGTTGTGACTAGGAACTTAACAACTGCTAAACTGTCAGTAGATTCTTTCCTTGTAGTAGATTCATTCGACAGATTTTTCCATGATTCAAGAATTGAAAGTCTCTGATGTGAAGGTCACAGTCGCAAACACAATATTGTGGTAATATAATGCATACTTTCCTTAGACTTCGTGTCTCTAATTCTTTAAGCCACTACTATTTGAGAGACATTGATTTTGTTCCGTTAGTTTTGATGGGTTACCCCCAACTGACATGGTGATCGTATTTTGCCTTTGCCTAACACACATACCTGACGGATCCCGTTCCCCGATCACTTGTTTCGATGTTGCCTTACTATACTTGTTTTTTTAATGTGTCATCTGTCGGTAGTATCTTCAAGATTGAATTCGGCAGGACTTTTTCCGTTTTCTTGGTCCTGCCGCAAGATGTCGCATGATCGCGACCGCATTAAGCAGTGCTGCAGATCAAGCGACTCTGCCGGCAGGACTGAGAAAGACGCAAAACGTCGTGCTGAATTCCATCTTGGAGATACTACCCACAGATGCCACGTTAGAAAAACCCAAGTATAGCGGTAGATCGTCGTAAGAAATCAATGAGACCGCTGAGTTGAAAGCTCTCATCAAACACGTTCAACAGCATATTTTTTATAACTTGAAACAATTCATATACTTTCGAGAATTGAAAAATAAATTTTGACAGGCATCTTATTAGATGGCTTTGCTTACATCCCACGTCAATTAATAACTGATAAAAATATAAACAATAGTAATAATAGCATCTAGCAATTATTCTCAAATCTTGGGAATAATTTTTAAAGTAGTTTTGCGACAATTGTTCTATTAATTATTTATTCCAGCTGATGGGATACTGGGAATTTATTGTATTTCTACCACGCTAAGGGGCGGACTCACCAAGTTCGCATACGTTTATCATTAATTTTATTTAAATGATTACGATGAACATTAAACTCTGAATACAATCGGGATTACCTGCTCATCTGTTTCACCACATAATTAGTAAACTCGATTCAATTAACGTACTGACAGAGAGAGATTCATATTTTTGGCGATATATTGTAGACACATAATTTTTCTTTGTATATTCTTTACAATTGTAGAACTGTACACTGTTCTAAGAAAGGTTAAGAGATAGAAACGATCTATTTAATCTTCCTTGATTATGAGTGATTACCTGAACTGAAGACCGCAGACAGAATGGCACCAGAATACTACAAATTACTAATTATATTAAATAATTTCTGCAATGAAAAATTGAACAATTGAGGGTGTAAAAATATCAATTTTATATATATGTTGTGATATTAATATTTAAAAAAAAGGAAATAACATCACATTTTAATTTCTGACATAATAAAACGCATTTTATTTTTGGGAAACGTGTGCTCATTGATGTGTTATATAAGCGAATATTGCAAACTTTTATTCGTACGTCATACTCTTCTGAAGAAAAAACGAAATTCCAACTTACTCTCGACTTTTCCAAAGAAGAGTAAAGGAGACCTGAAAATTCCACGTTTTCTTGAGCTTCAGAATCCCTACCGAACCTTTTTTTTCATATTTAGTTTAATTACGTTACCAGCCACCATGAAAACAATAAATCTTCACTCCCGAGAAAGAAAAAACATGCATTCGCTTCGCCAAAGGAAAACAGGTGATTTCAGTTTTTCGAAAAAAATATCCTCCAACTCCTCACATCACAACTACCACAAGAGAGCTCAACAAAACGTACTTATAATGAAGCTACATTTCAACTCAGAAGCAAAACAACAGGATGTCTCTGCATTTACACTATGGAAATAAAATGAGGCGTTGCCGTGGTTTTAGCGACACTGCTTTACACTGACACCATAATCTATACTTTCTTCGCGTGTTGAGGTAAAAAAGTACGAAGTATACTAAAATTTACAATATTTATTGAAGATATATTTTAATCTCTAAATTATAGCATTGTGAGCAGACAGGGATTGAAATTTCTTCCACAAGAGTGCAGAAATGAATGGAACTTAACAAAGCTGTTATATTCAAACCCGGCATATAGTAATTGAGAAAATTTTCAAATATTTATGTCACCAAAATTTGAGCTTAGCACATTGTTAATTGAATGAAAGTAATATGATATCCTCTTCGAGAAGTAGTGTGATTCTACTACTGGAATATGGAAACGAAACACTACGATATCGAAGTGTCTATTTCATACTTCCAGATGAATACGAAAACTGTAAGTTATTTAAATAGTATTATGTGAGAAGTGTAATATAGTAGGATCAGTGTAGGTACCTTGCATATCCCAACTGCCTACTGGTTTCGACTCAATGGTATCTGACGTTTTGTTGCAAAAAAAAAAAAAATGGGTGTCGCACGAATTTTGTTTTCCGTCAGTAAGTAAGCAAACACATTTAACTTTTTATTTCAAAACATGTCAAATTGTAATTACAGTACACCCTTAAGTTCAGAATTACAGTACAGACACAGTCAGGAGCTGTATCTACTTTGATAATGAATCATTTATTTTCTACTAAAATTGATCTAAAGATAGTACAAGAATTTACAGCCCATCTATCCAGCTCAAGTATGACATCGGCTTTCAATGTCTATCTCTACCAAGAGACCGGAGTGCATGACACCAGCGAAACATCTTACATCTTATGGAAAAACAGCCTTCTTGGAAGTCACAATAATTAAACAATTTTAAATATACAGTTAAAAATATTTCAATACTGAAGCAGATAACACAGATATGTAATTTATTTTATGGTTTACTAGTTCTTTGCAGCGTGTTTACGAACCTCAAAACAATTGACGATATTGTTAATACCCTTGCGCGCCTTTGATTCTTTATGCCCTCAGACCTTTTGAATACTTTAAGGCCCGCTTAATACCAATACAACATATACAACATTTTTATGAATTCGATTTATTGAAGTTATGATGTAAGCAAGTACCATAAATAAATGGCATAGGCTCAAATAAGTAAAATAACTCATTTTAATTTTTTTTCTTATTTGATATAAAATTGCAATTTTGGAATGTTTACGGGAATATAGTTTCCACCAGTCACTCATTTGTCACGTATTAATTTCTTTTTAAAGACATATTATGTGCTTCTTGACTAGCAGTACTACTCGTAGTAATAAGATGTCATACTCGGCTAACATCCTCGAAATATTTTTTTGGTGTCATGACATATTCTAAATTCCTTTTGGCAATAGAAGCAAAAAACCTAAAAGTAACGTTTCATCAACGAAATTTACACTTATTCACATTGTTATATAACACTCAAATACACCATAAACATTTTCATATATTTTTCGAAATTTTGCTGGAAATTACTGTCCTTTTGCGAAAATTTCCGCAGGAACTTCACAATATTTTTTCATTTTGTACAAACAAATCAGTCCAATAACGATTATGTAATAGTAATTAGATACACACTGTTTTGTTTATCTGACGTCATATTGACAAATGACTATTACAATGCATCTTTTCTCTTTAGACGCAACCAAAATTATAAAATGTTTCGAATTATCGTTTAATTCAGCAACGAACTAGTAAACCATAGAGTTTTGTATGCACCACGGGCGTGACTAGATGGTTTTGCCCCTCAGGCGACTTCCTACCCCCTCGGGCCAGAGGCCTTCGAGTTTGGAAGTCGCCGTCGGGGCAAAAACATCTACTTCACGCCCTTGATACAAACATAACTATTACCTATGAGCTTTTACTTTGGTTAAGTCTGGTGTGAGTGATTAGTTTTTTGTATCACTCATTTAAACTGAAGTATTTATTGTATTATTATAAGCGACTGTTCGATCAGAGTTGTTCCATGAAGGGTAGGTAGCTAATGTCCCTTTGGCTGAAGAAGCGCTGTCTCTTCGCCAGGCAGCGAGGTCGGTGGGGCGCGGCGAAGCGGGTGTTCCAGCCTGCGGCGAAATCCAATTACGGAACTTTTAACGGCAGTGCTCCAAAAGGGGCAGCCTCCGTCTCGTTTCAGCCATAGCTAAAGGCGTCGCGTTAATTTTTACTTCTCGCGCACGAAAATGCGGATCTCCGTTGCTGAAAAGGATTTACTTTACAGAGCATTTGAATTGCTTTGATGATGAACTTTCAACAGTAATTGTTATGAAAGGCAAGACTAGTGCTTTCGAATAGCTGTTTTCAATTCCATGTTCGAACCAATATTGTTGTAATCGATAAGAATACAGTTTTGAAAAAAATCATTAGTCTTTAATTAAAGACTTTTTTATTTTTTATCTGATTAGAAAGAGTTTGACAATGCCTCAAGTATTTAACACACAATTACTATCCTCAAAAAACTTGCGTTATTGCTATCCTTGTATCTGTAAGATTCAAGATAAAAATTCCATAATATTTCCAATTTTACATGAGTATTTTTGGCAAATGTTAAGCATTAGAAGTAAATATTTTATCTTTTGAACCACAAAAATACAAAATGGGTAGTAAACTCTTATAAAAAGTATTACATTATATATCTTGCTAGGTTCTAAGAAATAATTACCTATTGTTTTACACTTTATGAAACATTCTGCAACAACAAAGTCTAAAAGGAAAATAGTCAATAACAAATTATAAAGAACCAATAAGTATCACAATATTTTCCATTCTCTAAATTTCCTATGACAGACTCATCAGTGCAACCAAAAGCACGAGTCTGGAGGTATGGACAATGCCTGCAAGTCTTGAAATCTTTACCGGAGGTTGATCACGATGGCCTTCACTTAAAAACGGCTGACACTGTAATGTTCAGCTCCCCGCGATTTAGGAAGGCAAGTGGAGAGAGCGTATCCCATCGTCACAGCCGTCTTTACAGTTAACGAAATCGACGTGCATCTCACGGATACAAGGATAGTTTCGAGTGTTAAAATAAGACTTCAGAATCGATTCAAATTGATTCGGGGAATACCAGTTTTTTTGAGATTTTCTTTGACGTGAGTTTCTTTGAAGTAGTACTGTTTTTTCATTACCATGGAACTTGTAATCGAAATGAACTGGCGATAATTGTTCAATTAGTGGGTTTGTATGTGAGTGGGATATTACGTTATGATGCGTGAGCTTGACTTATAAATCTACACAAATCTATAAAAAAATATTGTTCATCATCTGCTGCCAAGGCTCTAACTGGGTAAAGGCATGGTAACATTCAATAAAAAATCCTATGCCTTCTTGAAAACTCCTTTTCCCCATCAAATTATGTGGAATCTCCCCACACATACTACTCCTCCCTTAATATAGCTGAAACACTTCAATGAGTTGCCGATCAACACCAGGCGAATGCCGGATCAGTACCCTAACAAACGGGCCGCGAATCGCGCGCAATCATTCCTTCCTCTTCCTTGTCATATTCTCACCCTTAAACACACTTACACTAGCGTACTACACTATCATCCATGCCAGGAGACCGGTCGGGAGCTTAAGAGCTTGTCCTGGCTGGGGCGGTGCCCCGTTGGTGGGAGATGTCTAGTTGGGGAAAACCCCGCTAGCCGACGGTAGGTCGGCACCGGATATCACCAAACAGTGGGGAAGACCACTGCCACCTCGCGAACAAAACCACGCACTACACGTACGGTACTAATGACCATAGTAGTTGACGCGCCCGGAATCACCAATAATTAACTTCAAATATATCAAATTAGGTCCCTTACGACGAGTTATATGCAGTGATTCCCGTAAATATACTTCGGTAACCTGATTCACCGTCCATTGTCTTGCCACTGCGACCTAGTATTTTGCTGGGTCCCGGGTCATGTAGGAAACACATGCAACGAACTAGCTGGCCATGCTGCAAAATTAGCGATTAGGAAGTTACTTATTGACATTTTCATGTCACCTCAGCATATTTAAAAACATATTTGAAACGCTCTATCCTTGTGCATCGCTGTGTGTGACAATACCATCACAATACCTCGTTCATTTACTCAAGGCATGAGGAAGTAATGATAACACCCTTTCGATTTTTATGACATCACCTTCGGAGCGTGTCTGACATTCAGAATATAACTCTACCTATGTGAGATTAAACCACGTGGGACTGAACCACGTGGGGCCGGGCGGGGCCGGGCTCACGAAACTGTCAATAAATTGACTTCCGATTTATACTAATTAGGTAAGCCTAACCTCGAGTTCGGTTGAGTGCGGCGTGGCCTGGAAAATACCTGGGGCATCGCTAAGATTTCCCGCTCACCCTCGCATGTTTTCCCTACGTGAGCGTTCCGACACACTTGCAAGCGTGTTGTCATCGCGATACCAACATTTCTTTTGCGATTAGAGGAGGATTCGCCAAGTGTGTTCGGGAACAAGCTAAAAGTGATTAAAATCTCTAATGATAGTGACAGAGAAAGGTGAAAGATCATATTGATTTTTTAAAAAGAGGTCTTCAGTGTCTCTTCAAAATTGTGTTCGGTACATTTCCCTGTAAACTATTATTTTATCTGACGATGCTAACTGAAACACAGTTTTCCAGTCAACCATTCATTTACATACTATATGCGAACGCTGAATGTGTCCTGTAACAGAAAATTTGCAAAAACTTTCGAGTGATTAAAAACGTTCAATAATTTATTTTTTCAATGTATTTATTCTCATGAACACGAGATGTATATGTTCATATTTACTGCTACAATTTCGTACGTTCAAAATGTTGTTGTTGTTATTATTGTTATTATTATTATTATTAAATATTAAATTCGAAATACGATGTTATTTTAATGTTTTATTGGGTAATTATTATATATTATCCGGTAATTATTATAACACAAACTAGTCAGAAGTACTCTTTTCCTAGAGGACAGAGTCAACGTTAACAACGTCAGTCGTACATCGAATGGACGTTGGCTGAACCTCCCCAAATGTACTGAGCGTTGTGTCGGTAGCAACCGGGCTGATCGCGGCTGCCCCCAGTTGCCCCATGCCACTGCTTGGGCAGTTAGATTCTGTTATAGATAGAATTGAATATTAGTTCATAATACGTTCACAAATGCGCAGGTTACTTCTCGTAAAAAAATATGTTCGCCACATACGCGCTAGTTTATCTTTAGATATTAGATATCTTTGAACAAACGTTTTAGATTTTTTTAGAAGATACGTTTAAATTCACACTGTATATCTTTTGCTCTCTGAATGAGTTGATACGTGATATCTAAAAATTAACAAAATCGGATAGATATAGTGAAGTTTAAATAGTATATACAACTTCAGAAATAGAGCGATCGTGTTCAAGATCAAGAGGAAAATGTTAAAAAAGTACCTATTCGTAATTACCACGTATTTACAATTGCTTTTAACTACACACTCTTAAACATAAAAGCAGAAAAGATTTCCTTCGTCATGAAGGTTCATGAATGAATCAAAATGAAGTAGAACAAAAATGTAATTGCACATTAATTTTGCTATTTTCACAGGCGTTCTAGTGACAAGTACGCAGACAAAATCGAGTCTTTTTCAGGAAATAATGGGAAAGCATAAAATCACATTCATTCAAAAAAATAATAAACTCACAATTAATTAAATTTCTTGGTCATCCCTATCAGTGACCACACTTCATATTTGATTCATAAACGTTGCGCATTTACTTTCATTAACAGAGTGAAGAATAAGACTAAATTTAAGAGGTAGTTCTTTGAAAATATTTGGTAAATAATGGACACCTGGCAAGCAAAAATTACGATGCAATACGACGGACTGATTTTATCTTGAATTATAAACCATGCTGAAACAAATACTGTAAATTACATTATACTCGAATGCAATGATTTACTGTGTTTTGTAATTTATTTACAAAAACATGCAGGTATTCTCCATTTATACTGAACGAAATACTAATGGCGCACTGGGGAAAGGGTTCTGTCCACACAATTCGAACATTGCAGGACGCTCGGGATATTATCCACGAGGCCGAACATCCCCAGCCTTCTACAGAGAGAACACTATACCACTGAGCATAAATCATTGTTTATGGAACCCGCTGGTGGACAAAACTCATTTCGCGCCAAACCATTGGATTAGCGCGTTTCCGTTGACCCTAGGGTGTGTTCGCAGGCATTACTCGCTCCCAGAGCAGAGATGGTGCAGCGGCAGAATTCTGCTGGTGGTGGTACGAGTAACGTGACTGCAAATCTGACAAAGAATTTCATTGCTTCTGTGATGTGTAATGCGACTACTCGCATTGTTTATTCGTGGATTAACTACGTTGGTTAACCGGAAATAAGATATCACGAGTGCTTAAATTCTTCAGGAGAGTACCTGAAACAAGGATCTCATAGTGCACACGTCCCTCCCCCAATATTTTCAAGTATATAATAGACTCTTCTTTATTTTTTTTCAGGAAAGACACTTGCAGTAAAACATTATGAGGATTATATTTATTCATTATAAAATATTCACACTGTAAAACAATATTTTTGAATTCATGAACAGATGCAACATAACGTGACGTGTTTTACTCCATTTTATGCACTTTTTTAACTTCATTAAGTCAATAATGAAATTTCATGGTTTAAACTAAAAACCGTGGATATACTAGAACTTAAATACTACGTTTAATGTCAATATGTTTTGTTTTTTCACGCTAATAGCTTTCGTAGACGTTAAATTTGTGATTTTTGTTTCAGTATGGTTGTCTTTGCGCTCATTACTGTAATGATTTGCGAGACTAGCCCGCAAGAATGCATGGAACACGGAACGTCTATATAAGCAAAGAGGAGCCAATAATGAAATAAACAATAGGCAACAGCGCCGCGTAATAATAATTATTAGGAAAGTGATAGAAAACAAAAGGGGCGGACATAGGCATTATGAGCAGTGAATAGAACTCAAATTTAGAAACATTTTGAACCAAGAATCACGTTATTCGAGCCACGGGTTCCGTAAATATCATAAGTTGTGTAAATCGCATGTATAACACGGCGAAGATTGAAGACATGGTGACCATTGTTGTACCTCTGAAAGTATACAAGACGAGTTTTATTGAATATCCAGTGAATGCCTGAATGGATTTTGGCCAAACTTTCAGAAATTATAGAGAAAAATATTTAGATCAGGGCAAAATTAGTCACGGCGCGGGGGAATTTATGTAGGGCTCGGAATAAATTATTATCCAGTTTCATAGCATAGCGGATTAAGAAAGAATTGAAGGAGCGACTGAAAGTGTAAGTGACGTCATCACGAGTTGAGAAGACGAAAAATAAAGGTTTTTGGAAAAAGGAAAACAGGAAAGGGGAATTCGGTAATGTGACGACTACAAAATGAAAGCTAGTAAAATTATGAAACAGATAGTAAGACGCAAGATGCCCGAAAACAGTGAAAATGTAAACTTTTCGAACATCTCTTATGGTGATGGGCATGTGTTTAATAAAAAGACAGTCACTTGGATTGTGTGGACCAACAATGTAAAATGTGTTACAGACAGAGAAAAGAGTTCGGGATTGATGAGGATCGCACGCATTTGGATGCTGTGTTAAATTTTTGGAGAAATTTCGCGGAAGTGTCGTGCAAAAGTTTTTGAGTTATTTTCGGTTGTATAACATCAATTGTTTAAATTGGGTCGAGCTAAAATTCAATTTAATTTATTTAGAAATTCACGAAAAAAATCCGCATGGACAGTATTCACGCAAGTTAGGCGCAGGAAACAGGAGCGTCGCAAAATCTAAATACGTCGCGAAAGAAAATAGAAGTAACGTTTAGGG
Source organism: Teleogryllus occipitalis (assembly GCA_011170035.1). NCBI lineage: Eukaryota > Metazoa > Arthropoda > Insecta > Orthoptera > Gryllidae > Teleogryllus > Teleogryllus occipitalis. The sequence goes on from BLKR01003376.1 coordinate 78,999, forward strand.
AAGACGCGATTAATGCAAGGAACAATGAAAGCCGACAACGTTCAGATAGCCAGGGAAAACGAAGAACGTAGTGCTAGGGTGGAAAGTAACCTGCAGGAAATGAACGCGAGACTCGAAAGTAAATTCGAGGAAGTAAGAGATCAGATACGAGGGATTAATTCCACGTTAGATAAAGTGCAGTGTGAACTGCAATCCACTGTAGCGAGTATACGCGAGGAAGTGGGCGCGTTCAAAAATGAAACGGCCGCGCATTTGTCCAGAGTAGAACGGGAAGCTAAAGCAACTGAAGAGAGAATGGAAACTCGCTTTGCCGTTCAAGAGGTTGTCAACCAGCAAGTGAATTTTAACCTCAACGACGTGAAGGTGGTCGTAGGCGGTTTGCAGAATGAAATACAGTCGCAGCAAACACAATTGTCGGACATCAGCAAGGGCGTAGAAACGCCACGATGCGACAAGATGTTAGGTTGGGGCAGCTCGAAAGATCTGTGAGCGAAATTGACGACAATATCAGGTCAACCGTGCAGGGCGAATTAGACAACCTAAAGATGACAGACAACGGGCAGACAAAAGAAATCGATGAGGCGATTTTACGTAAGATCGCGGAGCTCGAGTGACAGGTCGATACGGCACGCAGGTCGGCAACAGTAGGTAGTGCGATGGGGCACGCTACGTTACCGAATTATTTACGGTTCCACGGCGAGAGCAAGGAGCAGCCGTATTCATTTTTGACGGCTCTCAAAAATTACTTTACAGTTAATGGCATTCCCGAGGGCGTAAAACTTAGGTTTATAGAAGAAGCCCTGAGTTCTAAGGCACAGTATTGGTGGCAGGCGTTGACGCCGACGCCCAAAACGTATGAGGAATGGAGTGCTAAATTTTTAGACCGTTACTGGAACCAACATCACAAATGTGAGCTGAAGTATCGATTGATGTCGGAGAGGTTTCGCAAAGGGAGTTCCGAAAGCATGAGTGATTTTGAAACCCGAAAAGTTAGTGCTTTCAAGGTCTGTAGTGAGGAATTTAACCTCGCTGAAATTATTAGGATACTCATCAGACAAATGCCGAACGGAATTCGCAACTTGTTGTGGAACAACATGCCCGAAACAATTGATGCGTTGATTGAGCGAGTGAGCCGGTTTGATCAGGCGAACGATGGGGACGACCGCGACGCACAAGACGGTCGAAATCAATATTCCGGTAGTGACAACAATACCAACCGGTATAATAATAGCAAGCGTAGGCAGGATGAGATGTGCGCGATGGAAGTACGCGCCGAGGAGCAGGGAAAAAGCGAGAAGTCACAGGGCGGTCAGGCACCGCGAAAACAAAGGTCAAGGGAAGGCCATAGTGAACGGTCATGCGCGGAACGGGCAGAACAAGACAGATTGCAACGTGGGAGATGATGGGGAAACGCGAGTTCAGTGGCAACAACGCAATAAAGTGGAAAACTAGATACGTTTGTGACGAGACGGTGGCACGAACCAAACGAAAATAAAGAAAATATTGTGACGGTCGCGGCAACGGCCAGCATTGTTGTAGAAGGGGACGATTTGCTACGGGAGGACAAAGCGAAAGGAGTAAGGCCGAGTAGGTGCTTAGTGTTAAGAGGCACGTGTTATGGCATGGAAGTGCAGGCATTAGTGGACTCGGGAAGCAGTGTAAGTGCAGTGTCAGAGGAATTTTGCGAAAAGGTGCGAAAGAGTGGGCAGATATTGATAGAACTGCCGACGCGGAAGCTTCGTGTAGTGATGGCTAACCGAAAATGGGCAAATACCACGGGAAGAGCTGATTCTGGCAGAAATGACCATGGAAGTAGCGGCGATTGTGGTCCGGGGACTGATCCGCGACGTCATCATAGGGATGGACGCATTGGGGGCTTACCAAGCCGTCGTCGACGTAGGTGCCAGGAGGGTTACGCTACGATCGAGAGGTTGTATTGGGAGCAGTCCAGTGGTTTCTGAAATGGATGCGCCGGAGGTCAAAGGATGCGAAATACAGGCTACAATGGAAGAGGTTCTCCAGAACGTGGATAAGGCCGTTAACGGTGTCATCGACCAGGAAGGCTGGCCTGGGGCGAGTTCGCCAGTTAATAGAGGAGCACCTAGAGATTTTCGGGGAATCATCGGAACCAGTGAGGGGTTACCGATTCCAATTAGTTTTGAAAGACACCGCACCGTTTTCCACTAATCAGTATCCCATACCGTGCAAGTACAGTGCACAAGTACGAGAATTGATAAGAGAAATGGAGTAGAAAGGTGTTGTTAAGAGAGCGATAACTCCGTATGTGAGTCCTCTGGTAGTAGTAATAAAGAAGAACGGTAGCATTTGAATATGCTTGGATGCGAGAAAGCTGAACGCGGTCACGATCCCACGGTATGAAACGCCACCCACGATCGATGAAATGGTCGTCAAATTAGGAGGGGCAACGGACTTCAGTGCGCTCGATTTCTCGTCCGCATATTGGCAGATTGAAGTCGAGAAGAAGAGCCAACAGTAGATCAGTTTCAAGTTTGAGGGGACGGTGTACTCGTTTACGCGGCTGCCATTTGGGCTGAAGAATTCGGGGGCAGCGCTGATTCGTTACCTGAATGACGTAATCCCGGAAGATTTAAAAACACGATAGTTATGTACGTGGATGACATTATTTTGTTTTCGGCTGATCTTGCAATCGCACATGAGGAAATTGGAAGAACTGTTTCGAATATTTAGAAGAAACAATTTAAAACTGAATTTGGAAAAATGCGAATTTTGCAGAAGAAAAGTACAGTACATGGGACATGAGATTTCGAGTGAAGGAATGAAGATTCAGGAGAGCAAACGGGAGATGACCCGAAACAATGCCAACGAAGGATGTTTCGAGTAGGGGACAAGGTGCTCGTCCGATCGTCTCATTCGTCCTCAACGGACCAGAAATTGTTTCGGAAGTTCTTCCCATTATATGACGGTCCATACGTTGTAAGCAAAGTTTTAGAAAATAACAATGTAGAGTTATCTGATCAAGGCAAAGAGAAAGGCGTTCAAAATATTTATAATGTAAAGCTGTATAAAGAGCTAAGATGACAGGTGAGAATAGCTAGGTAACCAAGGTAACGAAGTTGAGATGAGAATAGTTTCCAAAGTAGAGTGTACAACGCACCAACGTGGGGGGGCGTCGTGATCGAGGGTACATTAGACCCATTACATTACATTCGTACCAGTTTTACTTTCTCGCCTTACTACATAGTCAGAAAAGTGAAAGTAGTGTAATAGTGTGGCGGAAATCGGCAATTATTTGACAGAAAAACTTTTAACAGGCGCTTGTATCGAAAAATTGGATAAATCTTCACATATGCATTATTAAATTTAAATGTATCTACTGAAGGTCACGAGCTGGAAGAAGAGGGGACACGGCCATCCAATCGGGAGCTTCTTTACGACTTACGTTTTTGGTATTGTAAGCGCCTCACCGTACCGATTACTAAAGTAGATCTATCACTTGCCTACTTCGCGACGTGTGATTACACCGTCACGCATCCCTGGGAATATCTCAATTTACGGATAAACTTCCCTATTGGTAGTGGGTTCGTCTTTGTTAAACTACTGATCAATTAACAAGCCAACACAATTTTACAGTTTTAAATAACAAATAACATATATTCTATTGAATGAAAATCACTGTACAAATGAAATTCACAGATCCTACTATGTTCTCACTTTTCGTAAAATTATGGTAGCTAATTCCCTACCTAAACTGCAGTTTTTCACTAAAGTGATAATAACTCAGATCCCTGTTTACAAGCAACAAGCAATAAATACATATTTACACTTCACAAAAAATATCACACATGAGACACACAAATCATAGTACAAATATTCATCCTGCAAAAAAAAAAAAAATACATACACACAATACTCGAAATTCACTACTACCCTTTAAATCACTAATTACGTTACACTCAATAGTCACATTTGACCTTCGGCTTCTACATAGCCTTTCAACACAAAATTTTGTTTCATAACGTCTCTTAAATGATTTGAATCATTAAAATATGACTCTAAATAAATAATTCTGTACAAAACAACTTCTATCATAAACATAAGGAATTACTCTAATCTGATTCTTGTTACGACTGTCGAAAAGAAATAAAACCACTGGCTAGCAAGACCAATGTTCTAAGAAACTTGCCCGATCAACGTCTATTATTGAGGGAAGCTCACATTACAACGTTTTGGCTATTATAATTATAATCCTTTCTCAGAAGTTTTTTTTTCAGACTGAAATTTAGTTAGTGTTCTTTCTGTTTTTATATGACTCACGACCGGCGAATTCCTCAAGTTGGTCCCGCGCTGTGTAGCTGACCCGTCGCGCAACACTCGCGCCTCAAGGTCGTCGTTCTTCTGCAAGGTCCGTGCGTTGCCCGTCGCGTCGAAACTGGAGTATTCCGAACGCCGTCTCCTCGTCGTTTAGCGAAAATTCACCACAGCTTTCGCAGAGGCGATGGTCGCATCAGAATGCGAGTCCGAAACTCCAAGTTATGACTTCGTAATAGCAAAAGTCAAACTAGTTGTTGGATAATCCGTCTTTCTCATAACTCTCAAAATTCCATAATAGGATTTCCAAAGTGAAATTCCCAAAAATAAGAATAAAGAATATATGAAAAGTATGAAATATATGAAAAATATGAAAGCTGTAACAAAGAAGAAACATGTCCTATGTTACAATAGTCCTCTTTTCTAGCAACAAGAATGCAGCAACGTGGTTTTACAGATTCATTTCGATCTATTACCGCCGTCGTTCTTTCATTCATTGCATTATTGTTTAATATTCATTTACTAATTCCATGTAATCTCACGATATTTACAGTACGTAAATCCATGAAAAGTGCTCAGTCAATTACCTTTTATTAAAGCTTTTGTGTTCCGCTATCTTCGCGTGTCGCTCGTCGACTATGTGGTGTACTTGTAGGCAACCGTTCACCTCGGCGTCTCGAACCAGAAAGAGAGCGAGCTCTTTTGACGCAAGTTCACGCCACGTCCGTATTTCCACAAAAATTTCCTGATTGGCTATGACATGAGTGCGTTCAGAAATTCTTTTCTGACTTCCGCCATCTCTTCGCCACTATAGAAACTACGTGTAGGGCCTAATGTCGGGTATTATTACTTCTATTTTCCGTTGGTTATAAATGTGACCGACGACAAGCGGTTACAGTACTGAAGCTCCCGATTAGATGAAGTATCCTTCCTGCTCTTTTCAGCTCATGCTCATGGTTTAGGAAGCTCTGCATTCAATCGAACAAAAGTAAATTACTTTCCCTAACATTTAGAATGTTTTGTGGGTGTTTGATACAAGGTGTGGCTGTATAGGGGAAGTAGGTGAGTGGCACTTCACCAATTATTTATATAAGATTATGTTTTAAATGTATTTTCCTTGTCACGTTCTACATAGAAATGTAAATGTATTTTCTGTGCTGTAATAGAAATGTAAGTGTATTCTTGAATGGCACGCACGCGGAACTCTGGGCGGTTAAAACTCAAGAAGGTGCCGGAAGAGCGCGACACCAACGTCGACCATTGAAGAGGAGTAGGCTGCCTATTAAAGCGTCTCATCTAAGGTTCGGCTCGCCTTGGTGGTTGCTTCGACAATCGTGACCTCAATCGTAAGAACAGCTAGGATTTTATGCCCCAGGTGTCGTGCTGGTGAAGTAGAGGCCAAACATGGAGCTATGAAAAGAAGGTGCCCTTACCAACCTATTCTGTGTTCAGCAAGTGAAGCCAGTCCACCATATTGGTGGGCCCAAAACTCGTTTGTCAAACCAATACCTTCTGTTAGTACAAGTCTACAATACTTCATTAGCTGCTTGTTGGAAAAGTTGGTAAATTTGATGGAACTGCGAATTCCCGCAAACGTACACACGATAAAGAAGTTCTATCAAAATCGTGTTCTTGGAAATGAGCCGAACATAACCTTCTGTAATTGCTAGGCTGCCAACTGTCTCTTTGTGCAGCTCTAATCCACAATGCTCCCCGCACTGGATCTGCAGGAAATGTTAAAGAAAAAATCTCGAAAACTAACGAATCACTTACGAAGTTACTAAATGATCCAAATTATATGGAGAAAATACTTACTTGTGAAGAGTAATTTCCAGTTTTCCCGCGCGGTTTGTGCAGGCGTTATCCACATAAGTAACTATAACAAACTCTTACAAAAAATCTAGCTATTCTGAACAATGCTTTTAAATATTAAAAACGATGCCAAACAACACAACTGAACACGAGCACAGCTACACACTACAGAACACTCACACGCAGTTTGTCTAAGCTACAGGCTTTCTGGACTCATCAATACGGCGGAGGTGGCTTCAAGTTTGTGACGTCATGCCATCTTCCTATACTCATATAGATCCACGAAGTCAAAGAAGCAAGATTCTTCATCCAGTATGAAATTCGGCCGTAGTTCTTAGTAGCGCTGTGGTGTTTCAAATATGAACACGGTGTATCATATAGTGAGCATTTTATTAGAAAAGCCATTTTCACGTAGGAATGACTAAGATAAGGAAGTTTTAAGTTGTAGACACACTACTAAGTCTCTCTAAATATATGGTAAACATTAATTATTCGAAAAAAAGTTCAGTTTCAAACGATTATTGTTTAGGAAATTTTCATGGTTGCGTTTCTCGTCTACAATATCGAAATTGTTTTGTTGATCATGCTTGATATTTAGCAATAAAGACATCGTTAGGAACAGAAAATGATGTGCCGCTCTGATGAATGTAACTAGATTTTTTTATAAACACGGCCGACCATGTACAATGAATTAAGGGAGTGCATCAGACTACATCAGTGATTTCGTACAAACCGAATTTGCTACGTCTGACTTTTATGAGGTTTTGCTCGGGTATATGATACGATTAGAATACATAGGACTAGATAGAAAGGCTGGGATAAACAGGATACGAGGTTTCACAAGTGTCTCAATGTTTATTTGAATAATATTGTTATTCAGAAGAAACTTCTTTTGTAGTTGATAAGAAAACAGGTGAACGAAGATATCGCAGACAAGTTTCCAGTTTTGAAAGACCCAAGGACCCCTTCCTTTGTTGTAAAAGAAATAAGCGATTTCACTTATTAAGATATGCATGTATAAGTTTGTATTTCCCTTCTAGCTCTTCATCTGACTTCACAACCACGAATGAAGAAACAGGCACAGTCTCCCGACATTTACCGCACACTGCGAGACTTATTATGACGGCAAAGCCGTCGAAAGCCAGCTCTCTCAATAAATATATTAAGTTGACGGAGATGACTTCTATTATTTCTTTATGTAATTACGTCAACAATACCGCATCAGAATTCCCTTAATTCACAAGCACGAACCACCAGCATCGACGAATCGATTAACGGAGAAACGTTCCTCTTCCCACCTATGGACAACGCTAACGCCTAAACCTTGCAGGCTATTTTTCCCAAAAACGTTTACATCTACGTTTGATCTAAACTAACTAGAGGCCTCGAGAGTTTGATTTTTGGGGATACTTTTCGAAAAGTTCAACTTTTTCAAAATTTTCTAAAAAAATGGCTCGAATTTTTTAAATTAATTTTCTCCTCGAATAGTAAAAAGAATGCTCAGCCTTTTAGGCTGAGTGAGAAAATATTTGAAATCTCTAAATTTTCAAAAGCTCGAGTTTTTTTTGTTTTCTTCCTACAACCCTAAGATTGAAGACATATTTTTACTTTCTCGCTAATTTCGCTTGCATGTTCGTTGAAATGCTGATTTTTCAAAATTTTTAAATACATTAACATTTTTCGGGGGCTTCCTACAACGACAATTGTGAAGATACAATTTTTCTTAATGAAATGTGTTCATCAAAAACAGATCTTCAGATAACGTGATGTTGAATTCTAGGAAACTATGAGTATTTTTTGTCATTTGGCGTCAAAATAAGTCGCCCGCTCCAAGAATCCTGCGCTTCGTGAACCTAAGTTTAGTTGTATTTTGAGGCAGTTGGATCCTACGTAACTTCGAATGAGTATATTACTTCATATTTCTTTGTTCGTTTCGCGCGTTTTATACGTTTGGAAATTAATCTTTTAGAAATTATATAAAACCTAATTGAAGTATATGAAGCTAGGGGCCTTCAGGAAATAAATCAGACTAAAATGCAACAATGGCATTTCGCGTTGCAACTCGCGAATTTCTGTGTATTACGTCCCGTGACATGATTTAGGTGTATGAAAAGCAGTTATAATTGTCATATTTGTGGTGATAATTGCTTGAAAATATATAGCTTTCACACCAACTGTTCCATTTGTAATGTGTTACAAAACAATTACGACTAAGACGTGTTAATTCGGAGGAAATAAAGGTATAAATAGTATTACATAACCATTACTAAAAGGCGAGAAAGTACGTGCTGTTTTAGCTCCACTAGTTTTAAAATACGTAGTTATTTCATAATGTCTTCTTGAAGTTAATGCAAACTACATTAAAGTCAGTTCAGTTAGCTACCTTCACCTTTACATACATATAGCAATATTACGTCCCTTTTATTTGATGTCGGTAGCACGTGTGGAAAATTGATTAATAAATGACATAAATTAACAAGTGTTTATTTTATTACCCATAATGGCTACCGATATTGAATAAAAAAGGAGGTAATATTATATTAATGCAATCTATAATTTTTTCCCAAAAACTACTCCAAATTTTTTCTGAATTTTTTTCATAGGGAGGGCAAAGAAACTTAAAAAATAAATGGCGCAGGTCTCATTTTCATTGAAGTCTAAGACTCCCAGGAAAAAATTTAAAACTTAGAAATAAAGCGAGATGTATGTGATGTAGCATACCTAGTTTAAAATTTATTTAAAACAAAGGAGATGAACAAGTGGATTTTATAGTGATTTTGTGAAATTTGATTTTAACCTGATAACATACTTCGATGGTAACTGTTTCTCTTACATTTAATTTATTTTCATTTATAACAGACGCCAAGTGTCTCATGGCCCTACATGCAACTTTGACTACTGAATTTAAATTTTACTCTCGCATATCCTTTGTGTTAAAAAGCTTTTTGCATAGACTAGAGTGATAGGAATAATCATCTACTTATTCTTTAAAAAATCATAATTTGAAAACATGAGTACTGACTTTGACCTAGTGTTACTTTCACTAGTGGGCAAAATAAAACTGGAGACTTTATATTGAATACGGAATATTATATGGAATGTATTGGTTCAATAATCGAAAACAATAACATTAACTAGTATTAAAATTGATAATGATAAAGTGCGCGAGATATTTACTGTGATAGATAATACTGAAAAAATTGTTATACTATATGGATAAAGATGAATATATTTGAGTATATTCCACGAATAATTGCTGTGTGTAGGGTTACTTACCCAAATGAAATGAAAAAAATTCATATATATTAGAGCTGAAATGATGCCGATTTTGATGTCCCTCTTAATCGGCTCCCAGTGAACGGTTTTAAACAAATGGGGTTTCAAAAAAGTTTAAAAAATTAGGAGGGGAGGAAATTGTATATTGAATAGATTGCAATTTTCCTTTATTAATAAAAGGCTACGAACTTTGCGTTGTTTGAAATCCGAGGCTAGAATGGAAACGAGAAGATGGCGTCATGCATATCTTCGCAAATTGGCGGGAAATGAAAGAGTAAGAGCGTCGAACGAGTTCTTGCTTTGAGAACGTGTTGTGTTGTGAAAACGATTCTTATTGTAACTACCGACGAAAATACGATTACCAATTGTAAGTATTTAATGAACTTTCTTAAATACTATCTGAACCCGTGCGATTACATCACACGGAAGGAGAGCTATAGAAAAGTTATCACCGAAAGTACTGCATTGCCGTGCACGTTTTAGATTTACCAAGATCTTTACACGTACTACATGGATATTGTTTTGGCCAATTATAGCAAATGCTTATTTTATCGTCATGACTGAATTGTTTAATGCCATCACTGAAATTTTGATGTAAAGGGATATTCATTTTGTTTTTCAAATGACTGATAGGAATTGGACTAAGGAAAGTTTGTAAATTCTTGTTATTTTAAAATTTATTGATAGACGTCGTTTATGGACTGTGGTTGATGTTATTTATTGATAAAAATAATACTGATGAAACAGAGATGTGTATATTATTTTATTTTGTTGTGAGCTGAATTATTTGAAAGCGTTATTTATGTTCTGTAAATCAAGCACTGACTGTAGCTAATTGGTAAATACTATCAGTGCTTGATTTATAGAATTTTCGGTGTCGGAACGCGTCTCAAAAAATAATTATTAATTTAATCGGAATAATTATAATACTTATAATTTAATAATCATCATACCATTAACAGTAACAGTGGTAGTCCTGGCTCCATGTGAATGTAATTATAAAAGAAAATTTAAAAAATATTGTTTATAATATTTTATCGCTTTTAATTATAATTTCATTACATTTGTAAACATTATTCAGTAAAGTGGAAAAATAATTTTGAGTTTACGAAAGTTGATCGAACATGGCAACATTGATTTTCAATCAATGTTGCCATGTGTTTACACTCCGTTTTTCTTTGTATTTTTCCTAATTTGTTTCCAAGGTACCGGAACAGTATTGCCAAAGGCACCGCATTTTCGACGCAAGGGTTGTTAGATTGGGCGAGATCCCGCTTTTTGAGCTGGAAAACTGCTCTCTCTCACGCGCGTGACAAAAATTGACTTCGCGGAATATCGCCCAATGGGCGGAAATGCATCAAAACCTGTGCAGTTTTAGTTTTTTTCTTTCAGATTACGATGAAATTTAAAAAAAAACACACAAGAAACACGACGTTTACTTGCAGGTTAGTTTTTTAGTCGTGTCTCTATACCGATCTCTTGAGCGATGTAATTGCACGTGTTCAGCTAGTTCTGCTTAAATAAAATTTAACAGCGTTTGTAATCGTTTAGATACGAAATATGTTTTCAAAACCAAAACCATACATTCGATTGTTTCCTTCACATCTGCCCAACAAGTGCAGCCTAAGAGGTATAGTGCTGAAAACCGCCGTTGCAACCACAGAACAAAATTGAACAAATTTATTTCAGAATGCAGAATTTGCTGTTTAATTAAAATTCTGACAAATATAGCCTTGGGGTGTACAGGGGGGATCCGCAAGCACCAATTAAATTCACCCGGTTGACTGCCCACGCGCTAAACATGCCATTAATGTGCGACACATTAATTAGTGGTGTACAACGAGGCACTCCAGGTACAATGAATGTGAATCGTGGCATCACTTTTAACAGAGTTGGAAAACAAACAAAATATAAAAACGGTACCAATGTTCGTATGTTTTAAGGAATTTTATTGTGAACAACTATTTGCAAAATGGAAGATACTCTTAGACTACTTTTTCGTATAAGACACTATAACCACTAACAACAATAATTTGAATACCTTGTTGACGGGTATTATTATTTTAATGAATTTCAAAACATTAATATATAACGTGATTTGCATTTCAAGAAGTTAATTATATTCTACAACGCAATTACATTAAGGGAGTTAATTAAGAAAAATCTGTATAAAGAGAATATCTCTCAATTACTATATATTAAAATGTTTAAGTTACAGGGCTAGAAAGCTACTGAGTCATCTTTGAGCAGAAAATTTACACAAAAAGTCGGGAGTTTTCATTACAATGTTGGAAGTATTCGTGGTATAAGTATCGTGTTAACAACAACAATTTTCATGACTACTGTAGTAACGTAGTTTAGTGTATAACAGTAAAACTGTTCTACGATTTGTTCATACCAAGACTATAAAAAGCGTTTCTATTCCATGATGCAACGCGTAAATGGCAAATATTATAGACGGATGGCTTCTTTCTTGGAACTTTGCTATCACATGAGGTCAGATGTGTCGCAGGCAGTGACGCACTTCGTATAAGAATTCAGTCTGTACGTGCAGTATGAGAATGGGCGAAATAACATAATGAAATATTTGAATTATTCACCAAAAAGCAAAACTTTCATTGCTTTTGGAATTTTTCGAGTTTCTGGGTATCTAAAGAAACCAGACAGCTGTCACATGGCCAGGGTCTGCACAGTTTTCTTTAAATTTCTGTGCACATTCGAAATTCGTAATATAAAATAAACAACTTATTGCGTGAGTGTATGAAATATATAAATTACTAATTAATACTGGATATTGTAAAATGACAAGGTGACCAATGAATGAGTGGGCGTGCAATAGTATGAATTTCAGAGTATGCGAAACCAATCCGTTCAGCCATTTGTAATATGACGCGAAATGTAGGTATTTCAATGTTATTGTTCAATTTTGAAAATTTGTGAAAACTCGATTACTTTAAAAGGCAATTATCTATGACTGAAACTAGGTTTAATCCGTGCTTTTATACAGATATGTTTCGTACCTTTCATTTCCATGTAGTGTAATGTATATTTTATTATACATTACACTGGCTTTTCTGTTTTCAAAATCCATTTTTTCTTAGAGAAAAGAGCATTATTTAAACACATCTATTTTTTTTACATTCGTTATCAAGGCGTTACAAATATGACCGTTCTGATATGGATGATTGGTGTAAAGTTTTAGGTACATTTTTTCTGCAGCACTCCCACGCTTAACTTCTGCTTCTTTTCCGCACTTAAAACATTCCATTTTCTTAAACAATACAACGGATGATTTACTCCATAGAACTTGCAAAGTGTTCAATGAAAAACAAACTACTTAATTTGCTCAACTGGGTGATAATTAACCATCTCGTGATTAAGTTCTTGCCTTTATTGCACTTGTGCAACGTACATACGAAAAAAAATAATCGATAATTAAATCTAAGATAAATGCGCCAATACATTCAACGTTTACATATGTGATGATGCCGATGGAGATTGTGCAAAGTCTTTGGTTAGAACCGGAGTGGGCTAAGTTAAGGTTTGAGAGTTCGATTTCCACCTTAGCAATGGGAACATTCATCGTATACTTGAGACACGAAGATCAAAAATACTCTATCGCACTAGTCAATGTCCAATAACACAACATTTCCCCTCGTAAATGTAGCTTCACTATGCTCACGTTTTGTTGACCTTTTCTTTTGCTTGTAGTGGTAGTAGAGCTTAAAGTGAGTTTCTGTTTAGTTAGCAATACAGAAATATCAAATCTTCAGTTTGTTTACCGTTGAAAATAAGTTTTCTATAACTCGGAAATGAAATTATCTAGTTTTTGAAATGTTAATCTGTCGCCATCATTCAACTATTAATAGTTAAATTGTTGGGAAGGGATTCTGAAACTCAAGAAAGCATGCACAGATGATATTCTCCCCCATACGTCACATATAGTTTTTTACTTTTTTGACTAAATAAATATCATTTTCTCTTTATTATATAGCGTGAGGAAAATTGGAATCACCCCAATAATCTCAAAAATCGGCCGTAAAATTAATGTTTAATAAATGGAAAATCTTCATTGAATATTGAATGTGGTACTTTATTGTATAAATCCATTATAAGACCAGCTTTAACATACGGAAGTCATTATTTCTCCCATTGTGAGTGGAAGTCATAAGAATTGGATCTTGAATATAGGGCGAGATATTTTAAGTGATAGTCTGGTTTAAATATACAAATAGTGGCGCCTTCAAGAAATTAGATGATTGGCAAAACCTAGGGGAAGGTAATATTAATAATAATAATAATAGTAATAATAATAATAATAGTAATAATAATAATAGTAATAGTAATAATAATAATAATAATAATAATAATAATAATAATAATAATAATAATAATAATAATATTTATTGAGTCACATATACAATTTCAATCGTGTATGACGAGTCAGATATGGCAGAGTGAAGGTATTTAAGAACATTAAGTCATTTTATACTTGGGTTTTTCTAACGTGGCGACTGAGGGTAGTATCTCCAACATGGATTTCGGCACGACTTTTTGCGTCCTGCCGCAAGATGTCGCATGATCGCGACCGCATCATGCAGTGCTGCTGATCAAGCGACTCTAGCGGAAGTACTGAGAATGACTCAAAAAGTTCCGAATTCCATCTTGGCGATACTACCCTCAGCCGCCATGATGGAAAATCCCAAGAATAGAATACGGATCAAGATATCCGCGGAAGCGAAGAGGTAATACGAGGGTGGTCCCAGAAGTACCCTGTCTGACCTAGAGATTGCGGTAGTTTTTTCGAAAAATATCACTGTAATAGAAAGTAGACAATCTATGAAGCTAATGTTTCAAGTTTGAAGACGCTACATTGTTTAGTATTTGTTTGGCAACAATCAATAGTGAACGTTGTGAGTGAATTTGTAAAAATGGAGAAAATTGGTCATCGTTATGTGATCCAATACTTTCATTGGAAAGGCCTCAGTCCAACCAGTATAAAAACTGAACTAGATTCTACTCTGGGTGAGTCTGCGCCTTCGTTTACTACAGTAAAATATTGAGTAGCAGAGTTTAAACGAGGCCGTACGAGCTGCCAAGACGAGCATCGCAGTGGTCGACCAAATGAGGTGACTACTCCAGAAATGGTAAAGAAAATCCACAAAGCGGTACTGGGTGATCGTCGACTGAAAGTGCGCGAACTAGCAGACATAGTAGGCATTTCGAAAAGTGCGGTACATCGCATATTATCTGAAAATTTAGACATGAGAAAGCTGTGTGCAAGATGGGTGCCGCGTTTGCTCGCACTCGAGCAAAAACAGTGTCGTGAAGATATTTCAGTTGAGTGTTTAGCGAAGTTTCACCGCAACAAAGCAGAAGTTTTGCGCCGTTTCATAACAATGGATGAAACATGGGTCCACCACTTCACCCCAGAGAGAAAACAACAATCAAAGCAATGGACTGAAAAGGGAGAAAGCGCACCAAAGAAGGCGAAGACCGTTACATCTGCAGGCAAGGTCATGGCGTCTATTTTTTGGGATGTGCGTGGGGTAATTTTCATTGACTATCTTGAAAAAGGAAAAACTATCAACGGCGAGTATTATACGAACTTATTGCAACGTTTGAGCGAAGAAATCAAGCAAAAACGGCCACACTTTACTAAGAAGAAAGCGTTGTTTCACCAAGACAATGCACCAGCTCACAAATACGTTATTGCAATGGCCAATAGTAGATTATGCAATTAGTTTATAATGTTGACCTTTTTTGCACGAATAAGAAATTAGTCTATAACTAAACGAACGACGAAGGGTGAGTTTAGTAATAGACTATTATGAGTGACAAAAGGAACATTAAACGGTTGCATACAGTTTTGTATAACATCATTATAAGTTATAAATGAAACGAAGTAAGTGTAAGTAAGTAAGTTTTATAGTTGGCAACATGGACGTTGGTATTATGACGTCACAACTGTGACAGCGGAGGATTCACGCGCGCATTCGAATGAAAGATGGCGTCGTTACCAATGGTAGTTTTTAGAAAAGCCTCGAAGGCAGAAAGTTTAATACCTATAAAGGTTGATCCCGAGTTTAGGGTGGCACAGTTCCTTTGGTTCCTTTTATGATTCATTGTTTCTCTCGCGATTCCTATGTTTATAGTTGCGGGTTGATCCCGGTTTAGGGTGGCACGGTTCCTTTGGTTCCTTTTATGATTCATTTCTCGCGATTCCTATGTTTATAGTTGCGCGGTTCACTATAACAACTGAATTATTTATGTTCAATGTTAAATGAGAAGAAGTCACATGATAATTTGTTGGCGTGGAATTGTGTGTATTTTCGCATTTCAAGTCTTCTTCAAATAGGTTTGTGTGTCTACTGAGATGGAAGGTATGAATTTTCTTAAAAGTGAGTGTTCCCTTTAAAATAAATTCTCTTAAAAGTGAGGGAGGTATATAATACAGCGTGAGCGCCGGAGCGACAGCGGCGCGACCAGGTCTCGAGGCGAGGGCCGGAAGGCCCTCGCGCGGGCAGCGCGTTGGATCCGTCGGGTAGCGACGTGCGGTAGCACGTCGCGGACCACTTGGTGAAAAAATGCGTTGGTTAAGAATTGTGTAGGTTATAAAATTAAATTTGTAGCGTGAAAAATACGAATAATCAGTTCACTTAATGAGAGTACGTTGCTACGGATTTATACGTACAGGGGGCTTTGGAGCAGGGGGTAGCTATTCTCCCGATCTACCTTTATTTTAAATAATTATATTTATTGCTGTAACATCATGAACTTAACTACACGCGACTACTACGTATAAACAAGGATTCAGTTCATGGAGTCGATTCTCTTCTAATGAACCGAATCAGTGAATCAAAGGAACCGTGCCACCCTAAACTCGGATTTACCCCTAAGAAAGTCGAGTGCATTGTATGAGAAGAAGGAATATATAAAATTGAGGAAGTGAATGGAAACAAATAATGTAAATATTATATACGAGACAGTTGTTCTGGCATAATATATATGAGTTGGTGAGTTTGTCATACTTTTTATGATTAATACTAGTGTCGAGTTCTCATTTTCTAATTTATGTTATTTTGAAGTCTGCAGTATGTAAGGCATCATCTTTGTGGTGCAGTCATTCAAAATTGAAGACTATGCTGAAAATTAAAGATGGAATTGACATCTCTGCTTATAACAAAGTTCAGTTATATATGAAACAAGCTAATGTCGGCTATGAAGCTGAAAAATCTATGATATTTTCGAAAGATGATGTGAGAAAATTTTTACTGGAAGCAGATGATAAGAAATATCTCTTAATGAAGGTAGAGTAATAATATTTTGTAGAAATATTTATTTAACTATTGAAATATACATTTTTGCACATTTTGTTGCAGGTAATTGAAATTTTTGGAATATTTGGTGCTTGCAGAGGAGGAGAGTTATATAATTTGTGCACTGATGATGTATCCGAAGAAGGATCTATATTGATGGTGAAAATTAGAGAAACTAAAACAGGCAAACCGAGATTATCATTTGAGATGAAGAATTTCAATATGTAGAGCTATATAGAAAGTACATTTATCTGAGACCTAATAATGTTAAACATAATAAACTGTTAATGTTTTATAACAAAGGTAAATGCAATTGCAACCCTGTTGGGATTAACACCGTTGCTAAAATTCCCAAACTTATTGCTGAGTACCTTAAACTCCCAAATACAGAAAAATATTCTGGGCATTCGTTCAGAAGAACTTCAGCTACAATGTTAGCTGACAGTGGAGCTGATATTACCATGGTTATGCGTCATGGAGGATGGCGATCCTCAACTGTTGCTGAATCGTAAATAGAAGAGTCCATTCAGAACAAGGTAAAGATAGCCAGAAAAATGGTATCAAATGAAAACACACCTTGTACATCAACTGGTGCGTTTACTGTACCAAATTCTGTTCCTTCATTATCTTTTAAAAATTTAACAAACTGCACCATTAATATTGACATGCAAAAAGAATAATGTTTTTAGTAATTTCATTTCACAGAATTATAATCTTTTTATTAATTTCATTTATTTTGTATTTTATTAAGAGAAAATAAAAACTGTGTTGGTATCTTCTATTACTGAGTTATTTCTGTATTTCCGAAAGCCGTCGTAGATCCACCAGAAGGTTTCGCTTTTCGCCAATAGATCGCAGATCAGTCTACTTTCTGAAACCATTCTACACATTGTCTTTCTGTGAACAGTAGAAGTTCGTCATGACGTCATGTCACGTTTAATAATGGCGATGACGTCATGTAGCGTGCGATAAAATACTGGATTATGCACGATTCGGGGTATCGAAAAGGGTCGTTTATAATGATGGTATACAAAAAAATTAATTAATTAAAATTCGAATTACTACCTCATGCACCCTATTCGTCAGATTTAGCCCCCTCTGATTATTTTCTGTTCCCAAACTTGAAAAAATGGCTCAGGGGCCAAAGATTTTCCAACAATGAAGATGTGATGTCGGTAGTTAATGGCTATTTTGAGGAGCAACACAGTTCTTATTATAAAAAGGGTATTGAACTTATTGAACATCGCTGAGAAAAGTGTATAGAGCTAAAAGGAGATTATGTCGAAAAATAAACATTTTTTTCCAAAATTTTTGTTTTTTCTTTGATGGGTCGGGTACTTCTGGGACCACCTCCGTAGTTTGCCGAATGATGGTGTGCTGAATTCACGAACAATATCGTTGTGTTGGAAATTAGTGTTTTATTTAAAATTACCTCGAGAGGCGAAGGAACAGAGACGTGTAAGTGAAAAACAGTGGCAGCTCAATTTCTTCGAGACGATCCAACGCCCGCGGGCATCTACGGATGCATATACTGTTGCTGGACATAAGTTCACTAGATACGTAACCAGGGTTGCCATCTGTCCTCCGTTTTTAAAATTACATGGAATGTCCTCCTTTTTGTTCTGTTGAATTGAAAATAATACTGGCATAATTTTAAAGTAATTAATTCAATGAAAGGGACTTCATGTCTCGAATATCTAAATTTTTACTCAAATAAATGACCACCATAATTGATCATTAGGCTTTTTGTGATAAAAAACGTATGTTTATTGTTTGGTGGATAACGGAGGTGAGTGCGGTGGCGAAGTTATCTCGTAGGTTGATTGATTGATTGATTTTTTCGTGTTTCCGGGCGCGTCAACGGCTTCGGTCATTAGTCCCGTTAGTGTAGTGCATGTTTTTTTCTCGGGAGATGGCGGTGATCTTCCCCCGCTGGGTGGCGAGATCCGGCACCGACCTACCGTCGGCTAGTGGGGTTTCCCCCTAACCAGGACTCTCCCACCAACGGGGCACCGCCCCAGTCGGCACAAGCTCTAAGCTCCCGATAGGTCTCCCGGAATATGTGGTTGTATAGTGCATGTTAGTGTAAGTGTGTGTGTAAGGGGAGAGGATAGGACAAGGAATGGGAAGGACAGATCGCGCGCGGTCCGTGGCCCGTTTGGTAGGGTACTGCTCCGGCATTCGCCTGGTGTTGATCGGAGAAACCACAGAAAACTACCGATCAGAGCAGCCGGCCGCTAGAATTTTCGTCCAGACAGCGACTGAAGTCGACCTAACTGCAAAGCTAGTGTCGAAAATCCTGCCGCCGTCAGGACTCGAACCTAGGACCTCCCGGTTAGAGGCGCTGCAGTGACATCAGTTGATGCACTGAGCTACCGCTACCGGTTTATCTCGTAGGAAGCTTTCATTTTTAATGATGCAAAGTCTAATGTGATTTTCAAAGACTATTATGGTTTGGAATTGCTGAGTACATTGTCTCAACA
This sequence comes from Teleogryllus occipitalis, assembly GCA_011170035.1. Taxonomy (NCBI): domain Eukaryota; kingdom Metazoa; phylum Arthropoda; class Insecta; order Orthoptera; family Gryllidae; genus Teleogryllus; species Teleogryllus occipitalis. The sequence goes on from BLKR01003376.1 coordinate 98,179, forward strand.
TCATGGACTACAGAAAATGCAAAATGTCCTCTTTTTATGGGTAAAATGTCCTCCGCTGGGAGAAAAAATTCTAGTAACCCTGACGTAACAGGTATGCAAAAGGCGACCATCCCATAAACATGGTATAATTAAGCAATGACGCTCTCTGATAAGATGACCAGCAATCTTTGAATTTTACAATGGGGAAGAGCTGATCTCTGGAAGCAGACAGTACTGATTTTTTTGAGGTAGAAAAGTTAAACCATTTATAGGTCATAAATTGCAGAAAATGAAATCTACATATGCCATTTCCGGCGGGCATGGTAGCTGCTCGAATTTTTAAGATGTCTCAACTTTCCAAGTCACTTTTCAATCATATTTTATTCTTAAGGCTTGAATGATATCTGCATTACTTCATTCAATTGATGATCTTTAAATAATGACTTATCCTTTTTAAAAATCTTAGTAATTGTTGACTAATGACATTAAGAGGACAAATTTTGGTAAGTCACGCATTCCTACTAGTTTTTTTATTATTGTGATTCTTGCTGCAACAAAGGCAATATGTATTATTAATAGGAGGTAGATTTTGATGACCTCAAGCATCGCCAAAAATTATCAATAAAATACTCTTAAAATGTTTTTAAAGTTTTAAAAATCTCGAAAAAAAATTTGATCAACACCAACTCAGATGAACAACTCAAGCTGTTTGATATGTAATCGAGACTTCCTTTTGTTAAAGTGAACTCAGTTGGCAAACTTTTGATTTCGCCTGTTCTTTACCAGGAAATCTGTCATTCGTTAGCGTTTTTTAAATTTATTTTTTCTCGTTCGACCTTTCTGTCTCTCGAGGAGTTTGAATATAGTACATTTTATATTATAACATTTTGGATATGGCTATCCATAGCGAGGAGTATTCATTCCTACTCGAGAACATGGTCTAAGTTTCGAAGGTTTATTCAGACTACAAGGTTAGGTCTGAGGTGTAACGTTGAAAGTTAAGGTAGCGCTAGGAAGGGTGTAAAAAAAAAAAACAAAAAAAAACAAAACAAAACAAAGAAGTTACGGTGGTCTCAGTCTATCCTTAGGGAACCTTGATTATATACAGGGCCATGAAGCACGACGGCCCAGATTAAATATTGTGGAACAGGATAAAGAGTAAATATTTTGATAGAATGGTCGGCTATTTTACTTATGTATTTGTCTAGTGGCAATATATTTAGCTCGCGATGAATTTGGGAATTTGGAATAAACCATGGTGCCTTGATGGTCTTTATTTTGGAATGAAACTAACTTTTGGAGGTTACTGGGTGCTACACCACCTCATACTGGACATGCATAGGTTAGAGTGGGTTGAATAATTCATATGTACAGTAATATTCGGCTTTCTATACTAGTGGCAGATCGAGAGTTAATTAAGGGGAACATTTTTTATGTCTTGACCAAGGCTTTATTAGCAGTTGCGTGGATGTGGGGTTTCCACGTTAGTCTTTTGTCAAACAATACTCCTAGGTACTTCACCGGTGAAGAGGTTCACGGTATGAGATTTCCCTTGGTTTTAATTTGTTAAGTTACGTTTCGTTATCGTGAAGTCCGCCGAACCGACAATGGTGCCGATATTTGTCACAGGAACCTTAGATTACGTACTCACAACAGCTGACATTTCAATTTATGAGCGAAGAAATCGAATAGGGGCCACTCAGGAGCCTGATGGAAAGACTTTACATCATGCTCAGGAATTCTGAGGAGAACATTTGTTGCATCTCGTAAATATTATTTGAAGCAGTACCATTAAAATGATATTAAAATCGATGAAATCAGCAAAAAATGCGTTAAGAATGACGGAAAAAGGTAAAAAAATGACTTATTACTCGAGCTGGAAGAAAATGGAAAAAAGTCATTTAAAACGGGTCATTTCCTTCTGTCACAACATAAAATTAACATCTAAGCTAAACAGCATTGTCCTAAAGTGAAAAAATGGCATTTCATTGAAATCCGCCATCTGATAATTTATTACATGTCTCTAAAGGTGATCCTTCTTTGACGTGCAGAAAACAATGGTTCTCCTCTGCCCCCCTCTTCCTGAGGTCTCCCAATACCATGGCACCACTGTGTTGCGATGCGAGGAGGCTCCACCCCCCGTGCTCAGGGAATTCATCTTATCGTCCTCCTCGCATCCTGCGGTGGAGGATTGCGGCTGCGGGGAAGCGCGAGTGTCTGAGGTTGGGGAGAAAACGGCGACGGCAAAGGAGGCGATGCCTGAGGATAAGAGGGATTCGGGAGCGATGTTGGCGGTGGAACACACTGGTCTGAGAAAAGTTATTTTTGGACAAAATTAATTTTACTTTCCAAATTTAATAGTTTGTTCGAGATTGTCGATTCCTTGAAGAAAAATCGTGATTTCTTGGACATTATTTTTGAATTTTTCATTAGAAGTTCGATAGTTTATGCGTTTTGTAATGTTTGTTTAAACGTACACTTCAACGCTTTATTTTATTATGTGTGTCTGACTTTGCAGTCTTTGACTGTTGAGTTCTCTACAAGGTTTATAATAAAATATGCTATTAAATTAATAAGTATAAAATGTGAAATATGCATGTGGTTCTATAATTACAGTCAAACATGCATTTAATTCGTCAAATCAATTCTATAATCATTTCAACTCAAAATATCTATATCAAACAATTATTTTTTAGACGTCTACGTTAAAATTCGTGCAAATAAAGATGATTCCAAATTTGAGTCACTGATACAGGAAAACTAGTGAGAATAACTACTAAAGAAGGTATAGTAAAATCTGCCTAAGCCAGAATCAATCGGGACACAAATAAATTTCAGTTTAGGGAGGCTTCCGTTTTATGCAAGTTTGTCCATTTTATGACCTGATATTCACATTTCTGTCCTGAAACCAGTAAATCACATGACTTTTTTATTATAATTATCAAAATACATTAACATATAACGAATTTCTGGAAGGAATTATCAATAAATAAATATTAAACACTATTAATTGACAGCTTCTTATTTTAGTTGAAAACTCCACATCCTGTCTGTGTTGGGACTGCTTGCAGACTCAACGCATAATGCGTCACAACTCAGTACTATGCCAGCAATGCGTATCTATCTGGTCGACGAGTTAAGCTTTTCAACGCGGAGCGGGGAGACGTGAATAGAAGCCACGTCCATACACCTTCCCACGCCCAGACAGTCGAGAGAGAGGGAATTCCACTAAGCTCTACGCCTTGAGAGACAAGCGACCCCAAGGTCGAATTTTAACGCTGACTGCTAAAACCCGTCTCCTTCAATGTCCGGCTGTCACGATTAAATCGCGAGTCACAGGGATAGAAAATTTAAAACTAGCTTGCAAAATGCATTCATTTCGTTAAGAACATCCCGCGTCTCTCTGTCAATTGCATTAAATTCACCTGAATTCCGTATTAAAAAGATTTTTTCCTGCAGGACATGAAAAACCGTTTCCTTTCCGCGTAGAACAGGTTCCATTTTATGCTATGTAAAATGCCATTTAACTTCACGGGCCGGAGAAATTTCCGAGTTAAGGCAGGTTTCTGGCTTATACAGGTTCCTTTTTAGACAGATTTTACTGTACAAACATATTTTGCCCCCGTAATCTTATCTCAGCTCAGTGTGCAGTGAAGCGAACGGTGGATGGGGTTAAGGCGGTGAACGAGGTCCGGAAGCGGGATGGGAATCATGGGAGGGGCGGGACGGGACAGAGCGGAGCGGGAACGAGGGCGAGGCGGCCCTGTGCTGACAGCTCCATCTCTTGGCAATTTGCTCCGCTGAGCGCAGTCGTCGCATCCGACGCGTTCGCGCGCTTTCTGTGGTCGAGCGGCGCGCGGGGAGAGCGAGGGCGGGGAGAGCGATATTTTCCAGACAGCGTGCGGCGGCGGAGGCGTTTTCTAGCGAGATTGCTCTCTTTCGCCGGCGACAACGCAGACGCGCCCGGCGCCCCGCATCCGGCCGGCGCATGCTCCCACTTCCGCGTCTTCCTTTGTCCCCTTTCGAAGAATATTGCACCTCTATCCCCTTTCACTCCAATATCTGCAGAGCGGAGCTACCAAAAGCGCTTAAACGAATCATGTACACGACTGAGAACTGGTTGTCGACATACGAGATTAATTTTTCTTCGAATATTTTTAGCGCTTTTACATGGGTAACTTTGTCGTCGAGTGCTCTTGAAGGTACATATGTTTTTTTCTACTTTGATCTCTTCTTGACTCGAATAAACGAGGAAGATTAAAATGTCATATGCAAAGTGATACCGCTCTATCCAACTAATGTCGAGCCTTCATTATCGGGGTCAATCGTATGTGTAAGTGTAATAATTAACATTCGTATCAATTTTGAATCGTATTACATAAATTTTGTCGCTGATCCGGGTAGCCGAGATCGCTAAGGCAGTAGTGCTGTGGCGATCTCGCACCGAAGGATCGTGGGTTTGAATCCGGCCTCGGGCATGTTTGTGATTTCGTGTGTTTCGTGATTGTGTGAGTTGTCTATGTGTAATGTGCTTGTGTGTGCCCTATGGTTGGCGTCAGGAAGGGCATCCGGCCGTAAAATCATCGCCAAATCAGTATAAAAATGGAGTGTACGGAAAATTAATAAAAATGAGTCCGCCCCATTAGCGCCGATCCCGTAGAAACGGGAAAAGGCAAGGATGAAGAAAAGAAAATTGTCCATTCGTAAACGTCAAGCCAACTATGATGTGGAACAATTAGTTGATGTTTCATCCCTCGGGTGACGTTGGGGCCGCTGTTAAAGTAGAGCAACTCGCGGAGTACTGCGGTAATGAGGCTAGTCGCTGGAAACTGTTCCGGCGCGCCTCGCGCTCTAGCGTGGAGTGCACATGCTGCTGGCTGAGTTTGGAGTTGGCTCGAGTTGGCCTAACGCGATGTAAATGTCGCTATGGCGCTTGTTACCTCTTTTAACCCGACAGAGCTCGCGTTGAATTTCCGGGAACGCTTGCCGCTGGGTCTGAGACACAAGAACTTTTTATTTCAATGGGAAACCATGGGCATGGAATTGTATATTTCTATGGAAAACAATCTCCAACGAATTTTGAACACTCGTTATCGGGTTCAGTCATATGTGTAAGTTCAATAATAAACTTTATCAATTTTTAATCGTATTATACAAATTTGTTTATTCGCAAACTTCATGTAAACCATGATGTAGAAACAATTAGTTCATTCCCGAGCAGGGTGACGTTGCGCGGCTGTTGTAGAGGAGAAACTTGCCGAGTACTGCGGTAATGATGCTAGTCGGTTCCGGTGCGCCTCGCGATCTAGCAGCGAGCGCACATACTGGCTGCCGGCTGAGTTTGGAGTTTGCTTGAGTTGACCTAATCAGTTAAACCTAACAAGTAGAATGAGGCGTTTGTTCAAGCTTTTCACCCGGCAGAGCTCGCGCTAAATTTCCGACAATTCTCGCCGCACGAGAACTTATTTTTATTTCTACTAGTAGGAAACCGTCAAAATTTGACGGTGTGATCTGAGATAAATGTAAAATACTGTTCCCAGACTAATGTTCACGAAGCAAGTTCTTAAATAGGAAGAAGAAAGAGCAAACTTCTATATAATGCTTATTTTTGCATCTCTGTATTTATTCATTTTTATGGGCAGGATGATTACATATTTTACAGCTCAAAATCAATTGTTTGAAAAATTAATACTTCCACGATTGAATTCATAAGTCCCATGGCCAGGTGGCAATGCAATATCAGCACCAAATGACACAGATGGCAGAGTATCATTATATTGATGAACATTATTTCTGAAGTTTTTTGATGTTTCACCATCTTCTATAAAAAATTGTTTCATTTCTTCTGACATATTGCTAATGTCAAACTTATTTTTCCTTTTAATCAACATGTAGTAAACTGGTTTGCAGAATCTTTCTCACATGGGAAGTACAAAGTAGAAACAAATTTACATTTTGTAGATTAAGACCCAACAGTAAAAGAAATTACTTCACTGTCACGACATTTGTGTGGACACATCGGAGTGCGTCATAACCTCTGCACATCTTCACTACTTCAGTAAAATCTAACAAAATGTCCCATTGTCCGAATGTTCGCTACAAAATACATCACAAAAACAAATACATACAAACACAGTTAGTACAAAAATGCAATTATTACTCCCGAAAAACAACCTTGACGAATTGTAAAAGATATATGTGTCATCAAGCGGCTAGGACTTAAATCTATCTATGTACTCATAATAATCGATAATTAAAACAGCTCTGGAAGAAATAACTTGACTACTGATAAGTGTACTATGAAATAACTTTTTATTTAATTAATTTACACCGTAAATGCTAGCGAACCAACACAATGTCTGATAACACATGTAGGGATCACATTCCCTCATTCAAAGGAAATATAAATACAATCGGTTCAGTAGAAGCTCCAAACAAAGCCATGGCGGAATACCTAATTTTTGTATATATTAGCAGGACTATTCAGTGTAATTGTAATAGAATCTCGAACATCTAAAATATACAGCTGTCCATATGTCGTATTGTTTGGATCTTAATGGTATAACGAAGATATTCTCTGATGTGGAGTTCCCAAGATTTTGAACACGTAGGGCCCATGGCCAGGTGGCAATGCAATATCGGCACCAAATGACACAAAAGAAAGAGCACTATTATACTGACGGATATTATTTCTAAAGTGTTTTGATGTGTCATCATCTCCTCTAAACAACTGTTTGATTTCTTCTGGCATATTGTTCGAAGGTAAATTTATTTTCATATTTAAGCAACACAGAGTAAGCTGGTTTGCAGAATTTCTCTCACATGGGAAGTACAAAGCAGAACAAAACTGAGATTTCATAGACAATGACCCAACAGAAATCGAAATGACCTCACTATCACGACACCTACGCTGACTTTCTCTTTTCCTGCGTCCTGAATTCGACATAACCTGTGAACAACTTACTACTTCAGTACAACCGAACAAAACCCACTGTCCGAATGTTATCTACATAATACACCACGAAAGCAAATACACGCAAACTGTCAACACCACAATGCAATTATTACACTGAAACAAAACCTTGACGAACTGAAACAAATATCAACAAACATAACAAAACATCAAGCAGCGCCACCATGAAGCAGCATGGACTCACATCTATCAACTCATATCGATTTTGATACAGCCACCCTTTGGAAGAAAACAACTGACTATTGATAAGCGTACTATTAAAGAATTATTTAATTAGTTAATTTATACTGTAAATGTTAGTGAATAAACACAAACAGTATCTGATAACACATCTAGGGATCACATTCTTTCATTTAAAGGAAAAAAATACTACAATCGGTTCAGTAGACGCTCTAAACGAAGCCATGGCAGAATACTTTATTTTTTAAATATATAGATAGGAAACCTTGGGAATTGTACGTATTTTCAATGAATACATATCGATTATATATTATTTAGAGTGCATTTATTGGACATAAATGCTGAAAAAATATTTATTCAGAAGATAATTTCAGTGCCAATGTTAGTGTGTAAAATTAATTGTGAAATTTAATTTACTCGCAATTCAGTGCAAAAATGATTTAACGCTACAACTTCCTAATGGAAGTATATTCTTACCCTACTGCTAAAATCATAAACAAAAATGTTGAAATAATATTATGACTTTTCAATCCCTAGACACCTCATTAAGGGGACAGAAATTTGTTATTAGGAATAAACATTGAGCAATAATATTCGAAATTCGAGCAAAAATATTGAATTTTTGTCTTTTCTTTCAATTTCTTGACACATGCCTCTTTACTCCACCTCTGGATTTTAATTGTAAAACCAGAGTATGTTGATTCTTTCCCTCTAATATCACGTGGAATATTGGTTGATACCGCTCAAACGGTCAGCTCATCTCTGACAAGTTCGTCTCATATTTTAAAAGAAGAGTGACAAATGAACTTTCAAGTTGTTGGCTCAATTATAAATTAAGAAAGAACGAAAGCCAATGATATTCGTCATAATTTAGTTTTTGTGTCCCATTTTTAGTGCAACTGTAAATGACACTCATTTCAACTACGTTTACTTCCTTCCTCTTCACCACTGCTTTTTGGCGTTAAATATCATTGCCATCTTCCCTTTCGTACATATTCTCTTCACATTCATTTTCACATATTCAAAGAATAGGTCGCGTATTCATTTGTTTTTCCTAGGCTTTCTCCAGACGACAGACGCTTCCCTTTACAACCCGATGGGATGCATATTTGATCATACACTAGACACCAACACACTTGCGGGCTCCTCCGATCTGCAGGCAGAACGCGAGGCCCTCCGCGACAATACATGAAAGACAAAGGGCAAACAACCATGCCCAAGGCGGGACTCTATCCCTCGACCCTTCGAACCGAAGCGCTAAGTCGGTACACGCTCTTAGCCATCTCGGCCATCCAGGTCGGCCACATATTCAATTCTGGCCCCAAAAAGCTGACATTTCCTTTTACATCCTCTTGGTGAGAAAGTTTCAATTCCATTGAAACATGTTTTAAATAAATGAAACATACACATTTTAAATATAACTCTGAATGTGAAAAGGTAATTAAATTGATATGTCTAATCCTTGATTTAATAGTAAATATTCACTTAAAACTGTGTCATTTTGTTATTCGAATGCTTGCAATGAGGCAGGTTCAAGCATGCCTACAGAACCCAACATATCTCAAAAGGTTTGTTCCTCAAAATTAGTTAGGAAAAGGTCAATGCTTCGCAATAATATAACTATATAAAATACAGGAAGGTAAGTGGATCAACAGATCTGTACTGCCTGTCCTTCTACTAAAGAAACAGTGAATTAATTGATTTGGGCCTTAAAGACCTGTGCAAGCTGTGCCAGGTTAACTTTATGTAGTTGTTATTCGAAATCCCTGAAGTTGTCATTTTCTACGTGCTCCTTTGTGAATGTTCAGATGTTTTCTTTTTCGGGTAAGTTAACGTTCTTTCAATAATGAAAAAGATCAGCAAGCTTCAATGAATATTACAATTTACAAAAATAAGTTCATTAAATAAAATTCATCTAAAAGAATAATAATGAATCAATCGAACGTCTGTAACTGGAACATTTCCATCGGTCTTCTAATAGGCAAAGATATTGAATTTTACATATCAGTTAATATTATCAGCCACATTTTTGTTATATAATTATATATTTGTAATATTCTTGTATCTAAATATTTGTAAAATACTTAGATAAACGGAAATATATCCAATGATTATGTTATTTATTACTATTCAAATATGGCCAATTTAAATAAAAAAAATCTAGTGAACATTTCATTCTCTTAATCTGAAACGAAAAAAACTTTGATCATGTTGGATGTCTGATATACTAAACTTTGTCATTGCGTCTTTATCAAACTGATGTAAGGATTTTGTTAACCCCAAAAGTGTATAGGCAGTAATTTTGATGTATAGACTCCGAAGAATTGATAATGGCTATTGGTTTTAAATTATTAATTATGTATTGAGATCATTCATACCTCATTAATTATGGAAAGTGACTAATGGCTTGTCGAGTAAATAAATCCCGCTGTATTAATAATGTACAGTGTATCGAAGTATGAAACAGTATTTATTTAAACGAGAAAAAATTAGAAATAAATTTTAAACAAAAGACATAAAATAAGTTAACGTAGACAACTGATGATTAACCAATAAAGAAATAACTTTTTTGACAAGAAAAACCGATAAAAGTGACGCATAGGAACAAAGAAGAATGAGATTAGGTCTCTTTGCGCACAGGCGCCAAATGTTTAAGAAAAATTAATTCGTCTGGGCCAACAAGCTGATGCACTGATCAAAACAATAGCTAAGATGTTTCCGGGAAAATTATGTAGTGCGAAATAATTTCTCAGAGATGCTAGAAGACAGTGAGAGCCGAGTTTCCGCGTCGTACAGATGTAGATGCTAGGAGAAGCGTTCAATATTTCAATGAAACGTAAGTATGGTTAGGGTAGAGAATGAAAGACGACATTCAGGTAGATTCATGAAAAACGGTAAGAAAATTAACAAAACTACACGTAGGAATATAAAGTCTTGTGACAAATATTTGTGTAAATTTTAAAGATGATCAATCTCCATCTTCAATACGGGGGAATCCAAAATATTTCATTCGCTTGCGACTTTTGAAAATTCAGAATTAACCGCGAAAATCTGTCATGTGCCATCTTTATAAAAGGATTTTATTCTGCTCTTACAAGAAATTGAAAGATAAATTTGGAGCCATTTCTGAGAAAATTCTGAAAATATCTCGGGTAAAATACCCCATAAATTCAAAGAATTATTTTTGCAATCGCATGTATTGAGTCGGGTCAGATCGACCATGGAAATTACAACTACTTTTTGGGCATCAAAGGACCTCCAAGATGGAATCAAAATTTGGATGAGCAATTTTTCACTCCAATTCTCTTGTGGCTGGGAAACAGGTACAGAAACAGAGTTCGTTAAGAGTAATGTTCTGCTATTGAAAAACGGGCTGATGTAGGGGTGATGGGAATTTTCTAAGAAATAACAGAAAGGAGAAAGGTGATATAAAGAGCTAGTAGCTGAAACCGTCAGGGAATGGGTGTAAACACGAGCCTTTGGAGCCAGCCTATTCCAGGAAGGGTGACACAAGGAAATGTAAAATTATAATTACATATTGGGGTTCTAATTAATCCTAACAATATGTTTTTAACAAATCTCTAATAGTATTGCAGGCGTGTCTGTATTTAAACAATCGATTTTTCTTTGTTCCGTTGTTCTTTTGTCCTCTTTCGGAGGAATGTGTGACATGGGGTCTTTTCGCGAATTCTCCATGTTGGCAACGGAAACTTTTTCGCCCCAAGCAAAGTGTTCCCGCGTCGGAATCGTCGCCGCTGCCTTTGATCGGCGCTGCCTGCCGGAGGCTCGCCTCTCGCCATCCATTGCCGAGCCACAGGCCAACAAAGTTTCCCCAGTTACGTGCCTCAATCCGGAGTAGCCCACGGCGCTGCTGGACTGAGAAATCGCGCCTGTCACCTCTTCTCCTTCAGCTGACCTCTTTGAGCCACGAGAAGCGGAGTTTCACGAACAATTGTAACTTATGGACGAGTCTCGTGCGAGTCTATTTACATTTGTAAAAATGGAGATCACGATCTACTTCAGCCCGGCGGAATGTCTTCGACAGTGAAATCGGACATTATGTTGAATTCGTGAATATACATTCCTTGATGACACTTTTCTTTTACATATCAAGCAACTTTTCGATATTCTTGATGCTTATAAAACTTGTACTGCGTTTATATATACCAAAATATTTTTTCAAAAATATCTAGGGGGATCCCTATTGAAATAGGCCCCATTAAATCTTTTGTGGATCCGCGCATTGGTAGGTTACGTTATGTAGTTCCTGAAGGATGATGAAATAGCGGGCCATCGACAAACTTCTTCGTCTCCGCTCGTGAGTACCTGTGTGAGACATGGCGGTCGTGATTTGACAGATGTGATCGCGTTGCTTTCGGCAGATATGACACAGAGATTTTGCCGGTGTCACATGAAGTCCCTATTTGAATCTCTAGTGACGACGGAGGAGGATCTAGAGGCAAGATGTCTGTCACAGCCAATTGCATTCAGACTTACACCATGTATACGCGTTTTCAAGATGCGATTGCTTAGTAACGATGATACGAATATATACATGAGGGTACTAATGTTTTCGATTTTATTAGAGGTATTATTTTACATAATACAAGATTTTACGAACGTAAAGGGGCAGCTATATTGTGTGCGTACTGAATAACTGAGGAGTTTAGACATTGGTCTCCCAGACAATTGATGGCTCGAACGCTCATTTACGGCTGAACGGGATCACTCTGACCTGTCACCTCTTGAAAGAATGTTACTTTAACCTGAAAAACTTTTTTCTTTCATTGATCGGTATTAAAACACTTCTCTTTCCTCTCTGAGGTTAACAAGGAACTAAACAGGAAATATTGGTATTGAATATGTCCAGCTTCTACCGATGTATATTGAAACAGTTTTTGTGAGATAGTTTTGTCAAATAACGAAGTACAAAAAAGTACCAAAATGAATGTACGGAATGGAGAGAATTTAATTTTCGTAAATGCCGTATAAAAAACTATTGGTTAATTTGTCTTTGAAAGTCTTAAAAAAATTAGCTGAGTTATAAACCAAGACATTGGATACCAAAAACTTCATGTCTGAAATGTAAATTGTTTAGTCGATTTTCTTCTGACTGCAATCATATAATTCAATGATATTCTATCCAACCGGTGATACTGATCGGAAAGCGCAATCCTATTTTTTTTTTAAAGATGTAGGACACATTGAAAAACAAATGAAAAAATGTGGAACCAATTATCTACACCATTAAACAAATGCCACTGTTTGAGATGAAGTAAAAGTAGAATGAAACATTCTGAATTATTATTGAAAGATAGCCACATTACTCAACCTGGCGTCTTCTCCACTTCGCCGGTGGTGTTTCCAGCTCACCGTTTCTGAGATGCGCTCACATTTTTAGTCCACTCGTCTCGACTGCCTCTACGGTTAAGTGGGCCGTAAAGATAAGACTCCCTACTTCCTCTGAATGCGCTCTAGAGGTTCTTCAGTATAGGGGCGAACGAATGACCGTTTATGTGCGCATCAGGCTCGAAGGTGAAAGTAGACGTCTCATACAATGCATGTCTACACACTAAAAATGCAACGTAAATAAAATCGTTGGCCTTGGAGTCATTTTCGTTACCGCGAGACCCATATATACACACACAAAAGATTTATTACAAATGTAAAGTACTTGACCTTAAAACCGATTTACTATAACATTTTTTCTCGGCGATAACGTATGACATTAACGTGACGGAAATGTAAATGAGTTTTATTTGCTCTGGTTAAATAGCATATGATCGACATGTGTGCAACACAAACACATTGTTGTGGATTGTAAATCAAAGTCGAATGAGACGGATGAAACTTGAATCTTCTCAGTTCCTGAAAAAAGGTAAATTCTATTTTAATATTAATAAGGGAATAATTATTTTTATTTTTGCCTCTTTTTCGAGAAAAATAGGCAAAAAATACAAAAGCATTTGGTACGTTCCGATGGCACTTACACATTCAAACCCTTTTTAAACCGGGAACCAGCGTGAACACTTATTATGAGGAACAATGGTCACATTAGTTTATGTACTACAAAATAAACAATATATGGAATTCAGAGATTCTAGAAAAATACAATAGTATATCTTGAGCTAGCTCGTTCGTTTCACTTCTATTCGTAGGCAATCGTATAACAGCGTCAAGGGATTTTCCTTTGACCATCGGGGTGCTGTGTGGAGACGGAGGGCTGTTGTGGCAGTGTACAAGGCCGGCGACCTGTATCGCACTTACGTACATTACCTCGTTCCCTTCGTCCGCGTTGGAATGCCGCTGATTGCGTACAGCGCTCAACCTAATTTCGCGTTGAAGCATTGAATCGATTTTCAACAACTTCGCCAGCGCGCACTTCAAGATACGACTATCACCTGAATTTTTCAACTCAATATTTCTGTGACGAAGATTGACGTAAATAGCAAATGTAGTTACACTGTTACGTGGGCACAGTCAAGAGGAGACGCATATGAAATTATTACGTTTATTATTTGGAATGTCTATAATATCGGATTGTTGACGAAACCCACCAGAGAGTATTTTTCGTCAAAACCATCTTCCCAAACAGTTGTTAAAAACCACATGAAGTGCCTTCATATAAACTTTCCATACTTTTGTTGCAAAGTTCGCAAGAAAAAACCTATGCGAATTCTGAATGAAAATATTTCTACACCACTGAGAAATGAATTCAATTATTCACACATTACGTCATTCATACGGGTGATTGTTCTTCGCATAATCGAAGAGACCCTTCCAAAACGAATGACTCTCCACGTTTGAGCTACTATAAGGCGCCGAAGTGGCCCATTCAGGCATTCCATTTAGCCTATAAAACAGATCCAAATTAGTGATTTCTTTGGTGAAAAAATGATTTGGTTCCTGAAGATGCACCTATTTTCCACGGAAAATGTAGTTCAATATGTTGAAATTCAGTAATTAAATCGTGAAACGTTTTGTTATTCTGTGATGTTACACTTAATAATAGCATCTGTATCTATGCTTGGATTATAGTATTTTATTACCAGTCGATTAACCAGCTGAGCGATGAAAAGCACTCAAATTCCGTGAATAATACATTTTATTTAATTTTCACATTGCAATAATTTAAAATGAAATATTTTGCTCAATGTATTAAACGTAGCAGTATCGGTCGTTATATTGCGCGATTACTAATACGTGCTAAATAAACAAACAAGGGACAATGGAGATTACTTGCATTACTAGTGAAAGCTCCTTCGAAAGGAGTGAAAGCTTGATGAAAACATTTCTTGTGAAATACAGAAGGAATCACAACTAGTTAGAGAAAGAGCTATTCCGTTTAAATCTTCAATCTCTCATGAAAAAGCTTATTGCTTGTTTCGTGAATTGAAACAAATTAAGAGTGTACAAGATGTCGACGGAAGATATCATTCTGGCATTTTTCAACGAGAAAGCTAAAGCACTTAAAACAAGCAGCTCCTGGTCATACTAGTTATGATTTAAAAAGCATTAAGATATTCGAAAGAGAAGATATTGGCGGTAAGTTAGATACTACTCGATTGTTCATTTGATATGTAAAATCCGAAAAAAATCTGGCTTCAATTTTTCTTACCTACAGATATCCTTTAGTGAATTTTCTAAAATAGTTTTTAATATCATTGTTCGACAATATTATGTCTTTGAAGGGTTTTTGTGATATATATTTTACATAATTTTTAACTACATTTCATCATGTACAACTTTTGAAAATAATAATATTAGAAACTAACAACTAAGGATACCCAGGAAGGGTCCTTCAAAAAAATACATAGAATATTTGGATTCAAAAAAATAAATATTGAGTTGAATTTAGGATTGTTTGAACCTGGCTTTACTGACTGAAATGCTGTTTGTGATCCGATTCGTACACCCGTGCGGAAACAGAAAACAAACAGACAACGAATCTTCTTGAAGGGTACGCGCGGTTTCTTTGTTTCTTCTTTCGGTAGGTTTCTTTGTTGTTGTTTTTATTGTATTTTATAAGTGTGATGCAAAATTTGAATGGGCTCTTTTTTGCATATTTGCGAAAAGAAACTAAATTAAATACAATTAAATGGTGCAAGGACAAATAATTATTTGCCAAAAAAATGTGTTAGTGCGAGGTGCCATGAGGAAATGCAATTAAGAGAGAAAAGGAATTCGTAATGCTTATGAGTGGATGAGAAAAAAGTACCGTGTAAATGAAGAACCTACAAGAGTGTCAGTAAGAAAAAACTTGGTTTAGTGAGAATGTACTTGAAAAATGGCAAGTGTTGTTGACAATTCATATTTGGGTGATCGAAGCTAAAAACGAATATATTGTGAGTGATGCAGGCATTGCTAGTCACTCTATAAGTGACTGGAAGAGTTTCCACAGATACATTTGTGTGGATGGTGTGGTGAAAGAAATAGCGAAAATAAGAGGAAAGGAACAGCAGTAGAAATAGACGAATGCAAATTCGGCATAAAACATCCGGTCACAGAAAATATGGTTAGATTTTACCAACTTTTCTACTTCATTTTTGCTTAATATTGTGGACTTCTTTGATATGCACTCTCCTGATTGTGATTTTAAAATTCAGTACACAAAATGGTAGAAATGCAGTTTGTAATCCGATTCGTTCACACGAACTCTCAATTCCGAGAATGAATCACTCGGCGGCGCGACTTTCTCGCGGAATTCTGATGCTTTGCTTCGAGTCTCCAAGTTGAGGTCGAGGCTCGGGCCTTCGGCCCTCGCGTTAGCATAAAACAGCCTAGAATCTGTCCAACGCATAATTACCACTGCATTTTATGCGAATGCTCACCTTAAAATCATTTGCCTATATTTGCATATATGCAATTTGCATATGTGCATGCATATTTGCATATGTTCTCTATATATTGCAGGAAAGTCTCCGTTTTCTTTCCTTCTGTTTGGGTGACGAGGTTTCTTTTCCATGTGTACTCGCTTAAATATAAACAAAATGTTCGGAGGCTGCGTGACAAGGCAGCTTCCTCTTATTAGCACTCCGTGCCTTCAATAGTGTTTGTGTGACCACTCGTTTGTGGATCTTTAAACTGAATGGAGTGTTTAACCGTCAAATGTTTGTACTATCAACTTAGATAAAAAGAGTAATGAAAACACACTTCTAACCATTTAATAATTTCAACACAAATTACACTTACAACAGTCAACCGACGTTTCTTCCTTTTAACAAATTCTATTTTTGCAGTTATTGTAGTGTCTCTGCACTAATTATACAGAAGATTCTTAAACCACTTTGGTTGATCCTTAGATTAGGGTGTCATGATTCTTTTGGTTTCTTTATGATTCATTATTTCTCGTGAATCATAAAAGGAATTAAAAGAACCCGGACCCCATTTCTACAGATCAACCAAGTAGATATACTGACATCATTGAATGGAGTTCTATTAAAATATTACTATAGTAGTGGTAATTCTATTAAAAACAGTAGTAATAATGTTAGTTTATTGGGAAAAAATGACGAAGTCGAGATATTACAAATGGATGAAAAAATTTCAAGGCTAAATCATTCGAACAAAAATCACCCATTTGAATCAGCGAATCAAAGCAACTTCTGGCACCCTAATCTCAGGATTTATTATTGAGGATTGTTGCGGAGGCAAGAACGATAGGTATTTGCTTATGAAAGAAAGATTAATTTGGAAATAGTATCTCTTGGCAACTGAATTATTGGATATATTTTCTATCGTAATTTATTTACAGACTGTTCTTGTGTTGGGGTTTTGCGGAGCATCTCGTCAACAGGAGCTGGTATTAATGACAACAGATGATAGAGGGAATTCATTGAGGGTGAACATTCTAGTCATGAAGACAGATAGAATGAGTTCGTTTGTCATAATGAATGAGGAAGAATTCAATGAATATATTATCTTTAAAAAGTAGTTTGCGTTACAGTCGTTACATGTGCACACGAAGAGTTTTTTTCTCCCATATCGCAAAGTTAAAAGCAGAATTGAGGCTGCTGGAAAACAGAGTTTGTCAGATGTGCCCCTGCACGTTGCTAATTGACTAAACATTGAAAATTTTAAAAACTACACTGGACATTGTTTACGACGCACGTCTGCAACTATGCTTGTGGAAGGTGGAGGCAGTATGTTAAATCTTAAGAACCATGGTGGATGGCAATCTTTCAAGGTCGCCGAGGGATATGTGGCGGGGTCGGGAAAATTACATTATAAGAGGAAAGAAAATAACATTATTGTCGCATCAAGTTCAATGAATACGCAAAATGAACTGCGGTTAGATGACAAAATTACTTTGTGGAACATTTAGTAACTGTGCATTTCATGTAGGCAATGAAAAGGCCTAAATATGTAATTGCTCTTTCACAATTTTTGTTTCTTGTCATAATTTTTTTCTTGTACTAGAAACACGGGAATATATATTAAAAATAATGTGCTAATGTTTTACACGATTATTACTCTTCAGTTTCGTTAAAATGGAACATCATTTCGACGATTTCTGAAATATAAACACAAATAATTACATTGCACATTTTAACTCGATTGGATACCGTTTTAACATTCATGAATACTGCTTTTAACCGCCATGCCAATAACTATTTGTTTAACAGTCTCGTTCCTAAGAGACTAAATGAGTTCATCAAAATGAATTAATTAAAGAATGATAAAATGTGATAGGTGGTAACAAGAATATATATACTGTGATACCTTAAAATCAACTCATCATAGCAACTTGTAATTGACATGAAGATAGTAGCAGCGTATATGAAATAATTGACCACGGTTTCCATAGTAGATTATACATAAAGGAAGAAAAAGTACACGATTTTTCCAGCACTTTTGAAGCATAAGGGCTACCATTACACCGAGGGAAAAATCGTTCATTCTCTCCTGAATGTTATTGGTTATGTTATTTTTTTTAATATTATTTTTTCCGCAACCACGATATTTATGTAAGAATTGCAATAAAAATATTAAACCATAAGCTTTAGAAATCGTTATGCGTACATACTATTTCATTTACTATCAATATTTTGATGCAGCTTGCAAAGTAATTCGAGATTTGTGTATAAATAAAGATATTAATATTTCAAAATCAAAAGATACCACATTTTACTATAATTCAGACCCTGAAGAAGAAGGCCAATGACCTTCGAAACGTTGGTCTAAATAAATGTAAAAAAATATAATGAAATTAAAAATAAATAAATGTCTGCCTAAAAATTCCAAAGGATCTTTAAGATTTACAAAATATAAATAAAGACATTTCAAATGTTAGTGAAAATGTACTCTTTGGCATATTTTGCCAAATTATACACTGAATACAAATTTTCTTGTTTTGGGCTCAATATTAAATGGTAATGGAATACCTTATGGTTAAATAAAACGTTGATATTACAAAATATGTTAAACTCGTACCAGTGTTCAAGAGAAATTCTGAAGGCTACAAAACCAACACTTTAAGCACACAGAATATTGAAGCTTTTTATTAGATGAAACGATGACATGCTCAAACTTCAGATGACAAAAGGAAATATAACACCGCAGCCAGACAATTAACACGTCAAATTAAGGAATACGAAAACAAATCGTTTTCTAATTATATTCAAGCTCTATCACCTACTGCTGAAACGAATTATTCACTTTGGAAAGCAACAAGAAAATTGAAACGACCTCAACAATACATCGCACCAATTCGAAAAGATGGCACGTGGGCAAGAAGCGCAGAAGAAAAGGTCGAATGCTTTGCAAAACACTTCGCATCAGTTTTCAAACCTGCAACAAACCCAAGTACTATTGAAAATAAAGTACTAGAGTTTCTGGATGTACCTCTACAGTTATCACTGCCCATAAAGCATTTCAACTCACGAGAAGTCGAACAAACAATTAAAAAACACACGCATCCCACGAAAAGTCCAGGGTTCGACCTTATTACTGGTAAGATTTTACAGGAAATGCCAAGAAAAGGATATGCATTCGTAACAAGTATATTCAACGCAATACTTCGAAGTAGTCATTATCCTTGTCAATGGAAATATGCACAAATAATAGCGATCTTGAAACCAGGAAAGACTGCCACGGAAGTAACGTCGTACCGACCGATTAGTCTGCTACCTGTCCTATCAAAAGTTTTTGAGAAACTTCTCTTACAACGTCTCAAGCCAATAATTAAAGATGTGATTCCTGACTTTCAATACGGCTTTCGAGAAGGGCACTCAACAATAGAGCAGACTCATCGTATTGTAAACACAATTTCTCAAAGCTTGGAAAAAAAGATGTATTGTTCTGCAGCATTTCTAGACATTCAACAAGCATTTGACAAGGTATGGCATGAAGGAATTTTATTTAAAATAAAACGCCTTCTCCCACACTCCTACTATTTACTTTTCAAATCGTACCTTTGCGAACGCCAATTTCAAGTGAAATACCAGGACGCTCTATCAGAATTCCAACCTATTTCTGCAGGGGTGCCACAAGGAAGTATTCTTGGACCATTATTATATCTTTTATCAACTTCAGACTTACCAATTACAGAAAGAACTACAATAGCCACCTTTGCAGACGACACTGCTATTCTCTCTGCAAATAAAGATCCTTCCTGTGCATCACAACATCTTCAAGAACATCTTAACAAAATCGAAGATTGGAGTCATCGTTGGCGAGTCACAGTTAACGAAACAAAATCAAAACACGTAACTTTTTCACTAAGAAAAGAAAACTGCCCAAAAGTAAAACTAAACAACACAGAACTCCACGAAGCTGATACAGTCAAATACCTTGGACTGCACTTGGATAAACGCCTGACCTGGAAAACCCATATCAAAACCAAGCGAAAGGAAGCAGAACTTAAAATCCTCAAACTGGCATGGCTAATAAACAGACATTCAAAGCTGTCCTTGTATAACAAGGTTCAGATCTACAAGGCTGTAATCAAACCAACATGGACCTATGGTATTGAATTGTGGGGCTCCTCAAGTAGGTCGAACCTGGAAATTCTAAGACGATTCGAAGCTAAAACATTAAGAAAACTATGCACCGCACCGTGGTACGTGACAAACAATATGATATACAGAGACCTTGACATCATCCCGCTAGAAGAAATTATCACCACGAAGAGTCAAGCTTACCAGAAGAGGTTGTACGAGCATCCAAATCATCTTTCAACGAACCTGCTAGACAACAGTGAACATGTAAATAGATTAAAACGAGAGAATATTTTAGATCTGCCATACCGATTTCTTAATTGAAAATTTCATTGTCACCATAACTCACGTCATTAATGTATTTATTAGATACCATTTACGTCTGTTCCAACAAGAACAGATTGTAAATTATGCAGAAGTGAAAATTAAAAAAAAAAAAAAAAATTTCGAAACAGTATACACATGATATCTACCGAAAACAAGAGTCAACAATCACTCTATCACATCAAAGAACAAGAGGTGATACAGAATGGCACACTCTTTCTCGTAGCAAAGTTTTCTAATTTCGTTGGTGTGGACTGGCTTCACGGTCTCCTCTTCCGAGCTGCCATCTATCATCACCCAAAGTACATTATTTTGACATTTTTTCAACTTTTTGCTTTTCTAATAGTACAACCGAAATATTTCATCAAAAATACTAAAGAATAAAACCTCGTCATAAATGACAATTATCATTAAAAAAAGGATACGTTTTTATGAAAATGGCGTTTAAGCGTTACTGTAAAAGCAACATTTGAAGCTCTGTTTCATAGGAATATATTGAGCCTTCGAAAAACTCCAATTAATGTAATTTGTGGTACTTTAACTCCAAATGTAATAATGTTTATAAACCGCATATAATGTGTATATTAACGGCTTGGAAGATATTTAAAGAAAAGTACATTTATGTAATTTTTGAAAATACAAAAGAATACACCAAACTTAACGCAGCATTACATAACTTTCTCTATACTACGTATATTACTCCGTATATAGTATGTATACGAGAAAGTAAAAATTGCGGCATCGAGTGCCGCGGCGCGCTCGCTCAAGGGTTAACACGTGTAACATGCAATGTATCATATGTGATATACACGTGCAAAATATCATATTAATTACTCGTACAAACAATATATTAATTACTCGTACAAACGTGCAAAATATCATATTAATTACTCATACCAAGTCTAGGCGTTAAATGTGATTTCAGGGTAGAACTCATTTTAAATATATTTTTGCAAATATGACTTCCACTCACCGATTTCAATATTAGTAGACAAAGTATCTCTTTGTCGTGTTGATTAACAAATTACCATTTTTGTGTCGTTCAGTAAAACATCTTTTGTTTTCTAAGAACACGAGCATGAAATCTGAGGTTGTAGTATCCAAATGTGTGGACACTATAATTTCAAACTATTTGTCACTGGAGTTTAGGGAAATTACAATATTCAATCGTATTTTATATAAAATGACATATTTAGTAATAACGATACTTTATTTAATGAATGGTAAAGAAGGACATGGAAAATGTACTAAAGCTTGGAATGTACTGTACTTATGAATGGAAATGACACAGAAAGTGGGGCAATTCTACTGCATAGTTTCCACGTTTTCATTAGTACAAACAAGTCCGTTCAGTGAAATTGTGCTTTTCACAACCATCGCACGGAGCAAAACTGATGCTGATTGTGCACAGTCAACTGTGACGCTCTTTGCAAGCGATCTCGTGTGTTGGATGCGCGCACCAGCAATTGAAGGCTTCTCGGAATAAGGATGTAACTGGCAAAACCACAATTTTACTACAGAAAGAATAAATATTTTTAGAATTTATTTCATAAAATACATCAGCGATTACATGGTCACAAGAGAGAATACAAATTTATTCTATAGCTCTATATAATATTTCATGTGTATTTATGAATATGTCTACGTTATTATATTTTGTGTAAGAATTAATATAAAAAATAATATATTAACATTGTTTAAAATTTAAATCAATTGATGCCTCATTTCAAGTTATTGAAATGATAGTTATCGCCAAAGTAATTAAAATGAACTTAAATGAAATATAATTTTAACTTAAAAGCTTATAATTTTACTTGTGTATTCACACGAGCCGTCCTCCAAGGAAATCACTAATGTACCCAACGATGGCGCAACAAGATCTTCTGATGTGACTACCAAAGTGTGAACTAAAAAGCATATAATCTGATAGAGTTATGCTTTACACGTACTTCTATTCATCCGCCCAACCATCCGCCATTTATCCACAAAGACATCCCAATGTTTAGATACAAAGTTGCATGTGTCCCCCTCGCCACCCGCACCAATTTTCACCATCTTCGAAATGACACTAGCAGAATTTGATCCTGAAGTTAAAAGTGTAATCCTGAAGAGTGAAGTTACAGCTCAAAAACACTGAAGGTAGACTTCAGGACCGAAAATTCGAGACTATACTGATGAGATTCCAACATGTTTTCTTCCTGAAATATAGGATGCGGAAAACTAAATATTAAAAATTTAGATAGAAGAGACGATAATCAAGGTATGAAGGATTCTTCGAACGTTGTACCAGTAATTCTCAGAAATTAAATTAGAAATATGAGTAAAGTGACATTCCATCTTTTCGTTACACTACCCATTTTTGTTAGCAATTTTATTCCCGTATTCCGAGAACTTCGGTAGAAGGCTGTTTTGTACGTTTAATAAATCCTTTGCTCTTTGAATATTCTTTACCACAATCTTCGCGGCATTTTCCCTTCAGAACCATTCAATTCTCTGTATTTATTTTATGCCTACGGCCTTTATTGATGTGTTTTGCGCGCCAAGAGTCCCTCACTTGGTCACTCGGCCCTCTTATGTTACATCCCATTTTCACGGACTGCGAAGATAAGCTATTAATAACTAACGAAATATTGATCACATGAGTATAAGGGTGCTATACAATGTAGAGCATCGAGATTAATCCCTTATTTGACATACATCCCATCTTCGCCAATTTTGTTAGCTACAGACGTATTCTGGTCAACCCTGCAATTATTGCCAATATTAAAGGAATTACTTTCTCGCCACGGCTGAAAAACGGCCGGGGATCGTGTCACCGAAGTCCGGCGAGTTCGTGACTCGAGGTTCATGGTTCATGGCTCCTCTCTCTTCGGAGCACTTTTCACGGAAGCAGTCGCTCTGCCTTTGCCAAAGGGTTCTTGGTGTGTCCAGCGGTTGAAAGCAGGAAAGTCGCCGTAAAACTGCTTTTCACTCAAGCCCGGAGGTCGCCCTCGGAAAGAAGAGAAATGAAAAGGCAAAGAGAATCTACGCGAACAAATATTTTGAGGAAGAAAAAAGAGGTTCAGCTTGCTACGGAGTGGCGCAGGACAATCTTCTTAACAACTTTGCGAAATGTATACGTTTTGTGCCGTGTTTTACACTTTGCTGACGTTTCCGTTTAGACGGTGGTAGTTTCGATGCACTTGTAGCAGGTTTACGTAATTGTTGTAATGTGGTAATTTCTACATTCACTATGCTTTTAGATATAAACTGGGATTAACAATCTCGGTTAAACGAATATATTTCTTCTCACCCTTAAATTTTAATGTCTGAGTGGATCATAAATTATTGTAATACAGTGACACTTTAATAATTCGATTTTTATTACCTTTTCAGGTAAGCAACTGGCTATTCGTTACTGCTGGTATGGCTAACCATCATACGGTGAGTTTAATGTTCTTATGAAAACAATATCAGTTGGGATTATTGCAGTTTTACGAGTATACGTGTATTTTTTTCTTCAGTAACCGCTCTTATCTTAAAAAGTTATAATCTTTGACTTAAAGTTGAGCATACGTTGACTGATAACAGAACACAAAATCAATATTCCACTAGCTTTACTCCTACATGATTAGTTGGATAACTGTTTTGTTAGATCAAGTACATGAGGTGTCTCAGTATCAACCAGTGAGATAAGATTCTCTCATAAATTTTTGGATAGATTTTCTCGTATTTAATAATGACTGAATGTGAGTTATCTTGTTCTGCACTATTGATGTTCTATACTATTGATAAATAATTAGGTAACCATTACTGATATGAAACTATCAACTAGTCGGACCTTTGTGAATAGTTTGTACTGTCCCGTTTTGTCTCACCCCGCATTTTCTCTGCAGGCGTGTTGCAGCTTGACTTGTGTTGCAGGGTGCTTTCGCGGATGTTTGTTAGCCATTTTAGAAAGTGAGAATACATTTTAAATTAATTAATTTGTCAGTGGATTCTTGCACATTCAGCGAATGTTATTTTAAGCTGTATCGTTGGATACTTTCCTTAGAAAAGATATAAATCGTTCACCATCCTCAGAGAAATAATACAGAGTAATAATCACTTGTTAGTCTTTTTAATTACCAGAAGTGCTTTGTAAATTTTCAGATAAATTCATTCGTTGGTTCATAGCATGTAACTTTAAAAGTAATTTCTGCAGCAATTTATTAGCTCGCGGCGAAAGAGATTTTACTTAGTTACAGCTGTTACCTGTACTACTACCGGTGACCCCAAACATAAAAAACAATTATGCACTCCCAGTTAAGATGGTAATAAGTTCCCCTAAACCAAATGACATATGAGTGGTTACATTATAATTATATCATAAAAATAATATTTTTGAAAGGTTTCCTAGCTTCCATCTCACCACTCACACCCCTCTACAACCAAAAACGTGTTTTTTAATTTTAATTTCTTTCAACAACTTAACATTATTTTATCTGACTGAAAAATATGATGTATAAGAAGACAATTTATACTATCTGAAAAATATGTTTTGATATTTTCCCAGACCCAAATTCAAACACAAAAAATACTTTTGAAAAAAATAACAAAAAGGAATTTTATGTTAGAATTATAATGTAAACCTCACTTACGTCATTTGGTTTAGGGGAACGTTTACCATCTTATCCGGGGGTACCCAGTGATCACACCTGCGATTCCCCACAGAGTGGCAGGTGGAGCCGAGACGAGAGCCGAGCGAGGAGAGACGCTCGGGCGCGGGGCGACACCAGCCACGACCCCACGGAAGGGGGGTCTGGGAAGGGGCGAGGCGTTGGGAGCTCCGGCAGAACAGCGCGAGGCCCAAGAATGGCGAGAGAGGGGCAGGCAGAGCGTTGGGGGCGGAGATAGGGCCGTTGGCGGCGCCGAGGATGGTAGTGGGAAGGGATGGGGCGCGGGAGGGTCAACGGTGGAGGCAGACGTCTTGGTGGCAATGGAGATGACAATGGCGACGGCAGTGGTGAAGACAACAGGTGCGATGGTGAGAGCGACGGCGGAGACGAGGGTGAGGGTGAGAGTGGTCAGGAGAGGCGCTGGGAGTGGGAATAGGGTGCAAGCGGGAATAAGATGGGACCGGAGATAGGGTGGGAACCGGGATGGGTGAGAGCGGAGATGGGCTGGGAACAGGGAGGGTGGGGGCGGGTATGGTGGGTGCGGGTATGGTGGGTGCTGGGATGGTGGGTGCTGGGATGGTGGGGGCGGGGATGGTGGGGGTGGGGATGGGGTGTTAGTGGGGAGAGCGGGGGTTGCGGTGAGAGCGGGGTGGGCGAAGGGTTGTGATAGGAGCGGAGGTTTTGGTGGGAGAGGGGGTGAGGTGGGAGCGGGGTTGGAGTGGAAGCGAGGGTGGGGGTGGGAGCGGGGACTGGGGGGGTGCGGGAGTGGGGGTGGGCGCAGGTCCGGTGGGGGCAAGGTTTAGGGTGCGCGAGGTGTGGCGCTGGCGAGGGCGAGAACATGGAGGAAGGCACTCCAGGCGAAACGCAACGGCGCGAAACAGCGCTGCCGGGATGGGAAAGGGAGGGGGAGGGGAGGGGAGGGGTTCACAAGTGGGCGTCGCACGACCCTCAACGCGCGGGGCTGACGTCACGTGCCTCGGCCGCCGACTGCGTCGCGGCGGCTGCCTCCAGCCAGTGGGCGCTTCCTCTCGAGCAACGCCCCCACCCCCACCCCCCAGCGCCGCTGCGGCGCCGCCTTCGTCTTAAAGAGTTGCCAGCTGCAGCAACCGTATCAAGGGAACCTGCCTTCCTTTCTCGAAATACTGACATTTTTGTATCAAAATGGACACCGAAAATGTGTTTCAACAGGTCAATCATGTAATTGAAGGGTACAAGGTAGAGCAATCACTTTTTTTCTCTAGTTTTAGATTTTGATGAAGTTCTTTTAGGGATCCAGAACTATGTTCTAGCTCATTGAATCATAAATAAGAATCATGTACCACAAATAATTTTGAGAGAAAAGAAATAGTTTCCAGTGGATTATATAGTGCTTTAAAACTTTGAGGACTTTCACTTTCTTAGGAATGGATAAAAGTAAACGCGGACTATTTTTCTTTGGGCCTATGAATTGTTATTAATAATTGGTACTATTTAAACAATACAATATAATATATAAATTATATTATTAATTTATAATATTATAAGTTTATATAATATATATAAACAATAATAATTGTTTTATTTTACAATAGTACTATTAATTATTAATCTCCGAATTACAAATTTGTATAAACGAAAGTTATTTTATTAATAATTGTTACTATTTACCTTTCTGTGTAATATATTATTAGAAATGGACGAATTTATAATTTTATTACAGTAGTTGTTTTGACGGGTGGTTAATTCGGGCAGAACCTATTGAGTTATTGCATTGTTTCAATTAAGCAATAATTTATTAAAATAATAGACATGCATTTTCTTGTTTTGCAATTCTACACCTTAATTTTGATTTTAAATTCCTTACAGACACATCCCCCCACACACATTCAAATTACGGAAGCCGGTGGGCACCTTATTTAGTCGTCTCACGGTTCTTGAGTTCTCTCGAGAATCGAACCTGCGAACTTTTCCTTCCGTATCAGAGTTTCTACCTTTCGCACAGTGAATGTGAGCTTGAAGGCTAAAATTAGAACGAAAGGAAAGGTAGTGAGGCAGGAATTGATCGTTACAGTTCCTAGAAATATTATTAGACGCATCATGCATTAAAAATTTTCATTTCCCGTAAATGCTCACCTCCAGATGATATTTTTAACAGTCAGAAATACAGAGTCTATTTAAGAAGCAGGCGGTTGCCGCTCTTCCAGCCGAGTAATAGGACTTCGATACCAAGGAATCTGACCTCGCGACAGCTCCGGCTTAAGCCGGTTTCAACCAACACACCTCACAGGAAATGTTCTAAATTCACTCCACAAATTCGTATGCACTTTTTTGTACAAGCTTTAGCACAAAATTCTACACAATCAACTAATATTTAAAGCGAAATAAGATGAAAACTAACGATATTATAGTGCTAAGATAAAGAGAATGATATTTGATCTCATAACAAATAATGCAGCTTTTTTTATACTTCAGAGAAGGTTATTTTTCTCACATCGGCGTAATGCAGAACAAAAAAGCACACTCACCCCCCCCACACACACACTCTCCCCGCCTCCCCCCTCCCCGCTTCCCCCCTCCCCACCTCCCCCTCCCCTCCGCCTCCCCGCCTCCCCCTCCCCGCCTCCCCCTCCCCGCCTCCCCCTCCCCGCCTTCCCTCTCCCCGCCTTCCTCCCCCGCATCGCATCTCCCCGCATCTCCTTTCCTCACCCCGCTCCGCACTGCATCCGACTCGCCTTCATTCCCGGTCCACTCGCGCCCTGCAATTCCCAACATTCACCTTGCCTTCTCTTTCCGACTCCAACCTTTCCCAGCAGCGCTTCTTCTCTCCTTTGGAGCCATCACCCTCTGCCTCACCCGTCCATGCTTCGTCACGCCCCTCCCCGCCGTACCACGTTCTGCCTTGCCCTCCCTTTCCCGCCCTGTCCTCCCTCATCCTCTCCTCCCATCTCATGTCACTGCTACCCACCCATCCTCCTCCTCTCTCCTCTCCCACGCTGCAACTCCCAGCATTCACCTCGCCTCCTCTTACTGACTCCAACCATTCCCACCAGAGGTTCTTCTTTCCTTCGCAGCCATCTCCACTCACGCTCGCCCCTCTCCCTTCCCTGTCCTCGCTTCGCCACGTTCCTCTCCGCCGCACCTCGCTCTGACACGCCCTCCCTCTCCCGCCACTCTCCACCCTCTCCTCCGTCATCCTCCCTTCCCAGCCCCACATCACTGCTTCTGACTCACCCTCATCCTTGCAACACCCGCCCTGCAATTCACCTCGCCTTCTCCTTCCGACTCAAACCGTCCCCACCAGCGCGTCTTCTCTGCTTCGCAGCCATCTCCACCCACGCTCATCCTTCGCTCGGCGTGTACCTCTGCGCGTCACGCGGCTCGGCGAGCCCCGCCTCCGCCGCCGCCGCCGCCTGACACTTCCGCAGCCATTACGTCAAGAGGGTGAACGCGCGCGGCGTGGCGCGGTGTGGCGCGGTGTGGCGCGCCGCGCGCCTCGCGCCTCGCGCCGTCTCGCGAACGCAGCGGAGTAAAACGAGATTCGTATGCTCCCTCGCGATACCCTCCAGCGAGATATACCACGAGCGTGAAGAGATGAATATATTTGGGTTCATTGCTTTACTGGCTTACGAGACTCGTATACTCACGGATTTCATCTCGTCTTTTGTCTCGTCGTACGTGTTCGTTAAGATTACGAAAATATCTCACATATTGTGTAATATAGAGGTTTTCGAAAATACTGAGAGTTCATTAAAATGGGAAGAAATTCTTTGCTAATTGCTCTCTTCCTCTCTTTTGCCCTGGAGTAAAATTGTACGTGTACTCGTTCTAGAACACTCATATGAGTTCCAAAAAAGAATAATGGGAGCGGGTTTTGAAAACAAAATTAAAAGTTTCATAGATTCCACATTAATTTTGGTCGACGTGTTCAGGTAAACTTCAAGAAACTGTCCGGGTGGATATCTGATTCCTGAACAAATTACACATCATTATATGTTCATTCACAAATTTTCGATGGCAAAGTATATTTTTGAGGGGAGGAGAAGGAACAAAAGAAAAAAATCTATTCCGTACATACTGGTCTAAATTTAATTCAAAATTAAGTAGCTTTTATCAAAATATATCAAAAATAAATATCAATAAATCAAAAATTAAATCATATATCAAATAATAATATATCAAATCTTATATCAAATCATATATCAAAAATAAAATTAAGTAGCATATATGAAATGAACTGTCTTAGGTGGAGTAATAGAAACATTTATGGATGCATCCACAACTTCACTAACAGGACCGATGTTTATTATGTTACATATATTACATAGATATGAACACGCACTCAAGCGGTACAGAAAACACTTTGCGCGACTCCAGCACTTGCACATCAACCTCTAAATAGCCCCCGTAGATCTCCTTGTTAGTTAACAGACCTAAATTCTTATTCCTATCTCTCGCTGTGTCTTTTCTAGATACGCTTAATTTGAATTTAGAACAACGCTCCCTGCAGGAAGCATGAAAGTCTCTCCAAAGACCATTCGGTAATGGGATTCAGCGAAACATTTTACTGAAAGCGACTGGCTAATGGGTAGAACAGCGCAGCGGGCGGCGCGGCGAGGGGCGGGGGCGGGGGAAACAGGGAGCGGCGACCCGGCGCGCGGGATCCGCGCGTTGTTAGAGTCCGGCAAGTTAAATAAGGCACACAGCCGAGGCACGACCAACAAGCTACACTATTTTCTAGTAATAAGAGTTATCGTGTAACCCATTAGTGCATAGCATCTACTCATTCGGACGGCACTTTATTCGTTTTTGTTTATTACTAGCGGACCTGATAATATTTCACTATTGCAATGCATTAAATAAATACGATTCATTCATTCAGTCATTGAGAATTAACTACGCATTAACTACACTTTACTATGTTATGCTACATTTCAAAAATCAATTATTCGAATAATGTTGTGCACCGCTAGCCTTTGATACAGACTTCCTGATTTTGTTGATGGAAACTTCGATGTTATTCGATATTATGAATCGAAAGGAGGCGTGTATTTGAAAAAGATATTCTGAGATTACACTTCAAGCAAAGTCTTTTGAGAACGGCGTAGAGCCTATCTCGTCTTGATTACCTTTGCAAAACAACGGCCAACCAGTCTCATTTAATTCAAACCAATCTTTAAATACTCCCAATACTAATAAGAGCCAAGTGTGATACTGTAATACAATTTATATTGTATTGCAATAAATTAATTAAATAATTAAATTAAAAGTGTGAAATTTTCAGAGAAAATCGGTCGAGAAGTTTTTGCGACTATATGCAACAGATTTACCGCCATTCCCTTTTATTTAAATATAGATAGAGGGTTTTCAGTATTTCGAATTTACATTGACTGTTAAACGTTATGCAATAAACTCTCATGACTCACTTCTTCATAAGGAAAAGATGTCAGTCAAAAAAGAAGTCAAAATAGCGTTTGATTGTTTCACTTTGCGCGCGAAGTTAAAATTTTAAACTCATGTATATATTATGGGATTAATGTCATGATTCTTTACATTCAATAGTACATTAGATATGCACTTATTTCGAAAATACAGAATTTACAATAATTTTGCTTTTATATACTTATACAATTCTTGAAACATTTAGCTGTCCATTTTATCGGTTGCTAGGCACTCGGAACCCTTGCAAAACTAATTCTCGTGTGAGCGCAACATTTGTTTTATTCTCAGCCTTTATTCTCAGCCTTAGCACAGCTGAAGATAAAGAAGAGATACATGAAAATTAAATTATATTGCTAGTTTTTCAATGTGACCGATTCACAATCCTCAATATTGAAGTCGCATAATAAAGTTGTAAGGAGCCTGGACAGAACTCAGCAGTATGTAGTGACCTAGAGATCAAGAATCAAGTAAATGGTGGTGGCCACGTTTTGTTTACTTCGTGAATGTCTCTGTAGTACTTATAAATGCATGGTTGGTGAACTATGCATTTATAAGCATAAATATTTCAGAAAATGATTCTATGAATTTCTTGAATTCCCTTTCACCGCAACTGGACCGTGGTTGTAAAACAAATGGACAAAAATAATAAATATGAACAAAAATAATAAAAAAAAGTGTTACGGGAAACTAGGGAATGATATTTGTTTTGAGAAGATTTATCACAGACAGCAAAAAAGCGTCAAAAAAGTATGTTTTTGATAGTTGTAATGAGAAACAAAAATATTTGGGCAAAATACTATGATATTTGGGAAAATAATATGAACGTTTATCCTGCGTGTTTCACGCATTACCACTGTGCCTTAGGGAACAATTGGAATGCGTTTTATGTTTCTTCTTGGTCCGGATGTGTTAGCACTAGACTATAACCTCTGCCTCATAACCTTTAATCCGCTGGTCCGCGGCTGGCCTAGTAGATCTTAGGACCATTAAAACGCATTGGGCTACATTATAAAACAATATTTTAATACCAATGAAGGAAGGACGGAGTTTGGCAGTGACTTGCAGTTTCAAATTTCCAGTCTCAGGTTCACAAACCCTTACATTGCATTACCTCCAGTTTTCGAAACTAGTGTTGTTTGCCTAAACGGAAATTAAATTGTTCGTTATAGAAACAGTATTTTAAGAAACTTATTTTCAGACGTTGGCCCACTTTGCCCCTTCCTCCCTTCCGGTTGGTTTTGACGACTTGCAGGGATCTGCATTTGTAATGTTATAAATTGCTGTAAAAAGGGACGGCTTTGACTGCTACTGCTTGACCACTGCTGGTAACAGAACTGCAGGTTGCGTTGATGCACTCATTTTGTCAGTGCGTTCCTTTACAATTATGTCATTTGCAAATGACCATCACTTTCTCTTCCAATAACATCGCCCTTCACGACGTTCCATTTTCCCCGACCTTTCAAAGTGGGTAATGTAACTTTTTAATGTATTCTTCTTAACGTAACTCCTCGTAAGACCCATTTGCTTGGCGGAGTAGGGATGAAGTATTGAAAGCACAAGCAGCCTCACATGCGATCGAGTTGAGTGATTCCAGTAGCGAGGTTTTTTAGTGCTGATCAGGCTCTCAAATACCGGCGCGAAAGATCCGCAGCAGGTGCGGCGCGGAAAGTTCCACGCTAGACGCGGCGGAAATATTCGGGTGTCTGTTCATTTCGGAGCTTCAATTATGAGTCAGCTTTGGTGACCATTTTCCTCATCCGATAAGGAAAACGCGTTCGCTTCTATTCATGAACGAGATAGAAAATGCCCATACTCATAGTACCATTTCTGAGCACTTGCGGTACGGAGCTTTTACCTTCCTTATCTGCGATTTTCCATCAAATTGTTAATATCTATTTAGAAAACGAAGAAAAAGGATTCATGATTTTGTACCAGAAAGGAAAAAAGGACGGACAATTTCGTATCTTGATACCACAAAGGACGAGAAACATTTAATATTTACTAGAATGGCTAGTGACTGTTTTAATGAAATTTTGAATCTGATTGCAGAAAACATTATAAAATTTGACACTTAACAATCATGAAGCTTTCTCACCTGTAAGAACAAAAAAATTAAAAAATCTAAGTTTATTGTTATTTAAAATTAATTAAATTACTGAACACGAGTAGAACAATTTTTTTCTAGCCGTTCAGTTGTGTCATATTCACTGGCGAGATGAAAATATTCGACATTGACGAATCTTTGCCTTGATTTCCACAGCGAAACTCAAGCGGCAGCGGAAAAAAACCATCCAACCGCGAAGAAAACGCGTCCGCCGCGGATTAAACGCTGCCAATTCGCTCCCGCGACACTCGCCAGCCGCGATGGTCTGAACGTGCTTGTAAGTGAACATGTGACGCGAAAGTTTCGCCGCCGACATTCCGCGTAGGCTGCGAATCTCCCGCGCCTGTCTGTAGGAGTCTGTATTCTAGTTATTGGCAACTTCGGCTATTCTAGTTATTGATAACAAACGCGCGTCAACGTCGGCGAACCACTGCAACGCATGGAACGCATTTGTTATCAGGCGGAAGAGAGGGCTTTAACTTCGCTATGTCATTAATAAAGACAACTGTAATTTTACGTTCTTGAATATCGAGAATAAAACACAGAAAGATACAAAACTCTGCTAAAAGCGATGTAGTTCATCCCACAGAAATACATTTGTGTGTGTGTGTGTGTGTGTGTGTGTCTGTGTGTGTGTGTGTGGGGGGGTCCCAGATACCAATAAAGCTGATGTGGCAGTACCCGTTACCATTATTACAGTTGGCGCGAGCAACATGGCGTCGGGAAGACCCGGTTCAAAAGTTTCCTTTTGACGCATGACTTCGGAGTTTAAGCAAGCGCGCCTGCGCAGATCGGCTTCTGATGGCGATAGAGCCAGCCTGCGCAGGGGCGCGTTTGCCAAAAGAATTCGACTTCGCCTTCGAATTCGACTGTCAAAAGAACACATGAAAATATGTGTCTTAAGTGTCGAGCACGCCAGCACGGCTTGCTCGACACTTAAGGTATGGCTTGTATGGCTTGCAACTACATAAAGTACTCCCAAAACTTCGAGAAGTTTGTATAAGCTAGTAACTGTAACACTTGGCGAGTTTTAGCGTGCGTTGAGAAACGGGCATGGAACGTCGCTTGCGGCAGAGCTGGTCTCACGTGCAAAATCAATGGGTACTCCTAGGCTTGCATATGTACTCTAGTGCGCGAGGGAGAGGAAGATCGGTGAGTCGCATGCGCTAATGCCGATGCGACGGAAGCCGCATGCGATCACAGCGAGAATCCCGAGGCGCTCATACGTAACTTGGCGAGCTCTAGCTCACGCGAGGCAGTGAGGTCAAGGCGATGCATTTGCAAGCAATATCATGAGATGCGGCCGCAACGAGGGCACTAAGCGTGCGTAAGCACCTTGGCGCGCTTTAACGCACGAGGTGCACTGAGGACGGGGAATCTCTTCTGCTATCGCTTTCGATGCATGTGCCCGCTGCGAGTGCGCCTAAGTAACTTGACGAGCTCTAGCGCAAGTGAAGCAGTGGGTCGGGGCATCGTCGAAGCTGGCGCCATCGTCGCATGCGGCTGCGCACGTACGTCACATGGTGACCTGTACAGCGCGCGGAGGTATGGTGAGTCGCAGAGAGCGCTCGTAGACGCGCATATGTAATTTGGCAAGCTCTAGCGCACGCAGGACGGTGAGGTCAGCACAAAGCATGCGCAAGCGCTATCGCCAGATGCGGCCGCAACGAGGGCTCTTAGCATGCGTGAGCAACTTGGCGAGCTTTAGCGCACGCGGGGTACTGTGGTTGAGCCGTCTCTTCTGCTAGAGCCGTCGTTGCATGTGCCCGCAGCGAGTGCGCCTAGGTGTGCATAAGAAACTTGACGAGCTCTAGCGCAAGCGGGGCGGTGACGTCAGGGCGACGCATACGCAAGCGCTGTCATCACACAAGGCCACCTTAGCGCGCATAAGCAAATTGGCGAACTTTAGCGCACGTGGGGTAGCGATGTCAAGGCATCGCTTCCCCTAGCGCTGTCGATGCATGTGCCCTCAGCAAGCGCCTAGGCGCACCTAAGTAACTTGACGAGCTCTAGCACAAGTGGGGCAACGGGTCGGAGCGTCGCCTGCACTAGCGCCATCGTCGCATGCGGCCGCAACGTGTGCCTCTAGTCGCGCTTAGGTAACATGGCGACCTGTACAGCGCGCGGAGGTCAGGGAACGGCATGCAATCGCAAGTGTGCTCCTAGAGGCGCATACGTAATTTGGCAAGCTCTAGCGCACGCAGAACGGCGAGGTCAGGGCGTCTCTTGCCCTAGTGCTGTTATTGCATGTTGTCGCAGCGAGTGCCCCTACGTACGCATACGTAACATGGCGTGTTCTAACGCGCTCGGAGCTGCGGGACAGAGCGTCGCATGCGCTAGCGCCGTCGTCGCATGCGGCCGCAACGAACGCCCCTGAATGCGCATAAGTAACTTGGCAAGCTCTAGCGCACGCAGACTGGCGAGGTCAGGGCGACGCTTGCACTAGTGCTGGTATTGCATGTTGCCGCAGCGAGTGCCCCTAGGTGCGCATACGTAACTTGGCGTGTTCTAACAGCGGGACAGGTCGTCTTATGCGCTAGAGCCGTCGTCGTATGCGGCCGCAACGAACGCCCCTGAATGCGCATAAGTAACTTGGCGAGCCCTAGCGCGCTCGAGGCAACGGGACAGGGCGTCGCATGCGGCCGCAGCGAGTGCTCCTAGGCTGGCGTTTATCAGCGCTCTTCCCCGCTTTGCGCAGAGCTCCGCGTACTCTACACTCGCATATGAAAGGCGAGACTGGACGCGTTGTCGCCGGGTTCCGTGGCCTGCAACGGCGCTGTTACTGCTCCTCAGGCGATCGCGAACTCCAACTCGAACTGGGGGACAATAATACAGTCTCGCAAGTATTAATTGAATCGATTTTAAAAGGGAATATGTAATTGGTGGTGCTAAAAAATTACGTACTTTCTCGCCCGTATTTTCCCGCATACATTACACGAAAAGTTCTACAATTTTCGAAAATTTGTACATGTTCTTATTTCAAAATCTATCTTTAAGGAACAGATTCCATTGAGGGAAAATACCTCTATCTTTAATATTTTACTTGTAGGAAGACTCCGGAAATAATTTTGAACTTTTGTAATTTTTGAAAAATCAGGATATTCAACGAACATGAGACCTACACTATTCTCTTAAACTTCCTTCATACTATCCAACAACAAAATTTAATAAAAAACAATGGAGCCATTTTTTTGAAAAATTTGAAAATGACCCAGAGGCTTCATGTAAAGTATCTCCCAATGTTAAAATATGGGTTTGAAATTGAAGGTACTGGGTCGTCAGCCAGATTGGTGGGGGAATGTCAATTTTGGAGAAAATCGGATGAACGATTTACCTCGTAGCGTTGTTTATATAGGGACACACGGACACACGGACGGGCAGACGGACTGACACACGGACATTTTGCCATCATTTAATTTTTCGGTATCAAATACCCACAAAAGATGGATTCTGGCTACATCACGTAATAGAGGATTTTTCCATACTTAGCCACTGGAGTTATTCACTTTTTCATTACCAGGACTCTGTAATAAAAGTTTTCTGCCGGTAATTCTCAAAGCTATAGATCAGCGGGAAAATGAAACTTGTTCAGCTTAAAGAATGTGTTGTATTGCCAACAAATAATTCTAATGATTGGAAAAGAGAAACAAGTTCAGGGCTGGTTTATCTTATATAATTATACACAGCACTGGTAAATTTGTGAATTCATTGCATGATCAGTGATTAAAGTTTGCCTAAAAGCTTTTACGGCAACATTAATAAACACTGGGGACATCATAGACATCAAAACTGGGTGGTCGAGCTATTTAATTATTTTAAGCGTCTTGGCAGTCCTCATCGTGAACCTGGGGCGACTTCCAAGTGTAAAGAGCCAAAACAAGATACAGAACATTTTGGTTACATCGTGGTTCGCCGGGAGCGGTAGCTCAGTGCATCAACTGATGTCACTGCAGCGCCTCTGACCGGGAGGTCCTAGGTTCCCACTCCCCACGGCGGCAGGATTTTCGACACTAGCTTTTCAGCTAGGACGAATTCACTCGCTGCCTGCAGGAGAATTCTAGCAGCTGGCTGCTCTGATCGGTAGTTTTCCGTGGTTTCCCCGATCAACACCAGGCGAATGCCGGAGGGTACCAGTACCCTACCAAACGGGCCACGGACCGCGCGCGATCTGTGCTTCCTCTTGCTTGTCCTATCCTCTCCCCTTACACACACACTTACACTAACATGCACTACAATACCACATATTCCGGGAGACCGGTCGGAAGCTTAGAGTTTGTCCCGGCTGGGGTGGTGCCCCGCTGGTGGGAGAGTCCTGGTTAGGGGCAAAACCCCACTAGCCGACGGTACGTCGGCGCCGGATCTCGCCATCCAGCGGGGGAAGATCACCATCATCTCCCGAGAAAAAAGCATGCACTACACTGACGGGACTAATGAC
This sequence comes from Teleogryllus occipitalis, assembly GCA_011170035.1. Lineage (NCBI taxonomy): Eukaryota > Metazoa > Arthropoda > Insecta > Orthoptera > Gryllidae > Teleogryllus > Teleogryllus occipitalis. The sequence goes on from BLKR01003376.1 coordinate 135,167, forward strand.
CAAAGCAGTTGATGCACTCGGAAACACGAAAAAATCAATCAATAAAAATCATGGTGCGCGGGTGTATTGATGGGGTTATCCATTACTCATTGGAATTGGCAAATAAGAATGCACGTCCAGAGTTGCCTTTCATGAATGTTTATAACTCTGCTGTTCTTACAATCAACAGCAAAAACTATCTTATGTTCAAAAAATAGTAAATTACATCTCACATGAATATCTCCATTTCCATCAGAATGGTTTAACATAGTCACAAACTGAAGTGGCAATTGATGATGAGTAGATGGTAATATTATTAATTTAGTAAGAGTATTTTTCATGTCTGTACAGCTTAATATTTTAATTCACCTCATTATATATTTATTCCATGATTTTTTTCTTTCATAAATCTAAAAATAAAGAAATAAAAAAAATATTTTTGAATATTTCATAATTATTTCATAAAGGAAATAAGGCAAGAGTACAAAACAGTTCTCTACATCACAAAAATGTAATTTTGAAGTTACTGAGTATGCCATGTAATCAGTAATGACTAATTCTGCAACTTTTCTGTAGAACATAACTGCCACAGATGCCAAGTGTGGATGCTATATTTTTTTTGTTTTTCTCAAAAAACAAACAAACAAGGACTTATTTCTTTTTTGAAATCAACGATTCAATTGGAACAGTATCCCCCCATGGGTTTTCCTGTGTTCGAAAACAATCTTCCATAGATGTATCCGGAAAGATACAATCATGTATATGCATGTATAATACTTCTCGAGATTTAATATTTCATATCAACTAGATTTTATTACTCTTGCTTTACAAAATTAGGTATTTCAATTTTAATCTCGGTACATTTGCTCATTTCTCTCTTGAAATGAAAACCCGCCTTACAAAAGATTTACTTCATCCTCCGCAATTGGCTTCTTAAATTTAAACTCTAAATATAAGAACTTAAAATTTAAGATATTTTTCAAGTGATTGATGCAATTATCACAATTAGCGCCACAGCAGAGTATTTGTAAAAATGAATTATCTCAGTGGGTATCAATATTTTCAAAATGCATAATGTGTTAATGTTTTCTTCCATGACACATTTCAGATGTATTGCTTTGTGAGGTAGGTATTGCATTTATAAGTCTATTTTTATATTAATGTTTACATTTCCCTAATTTACATTAGTAATTCTGTAACCTATTATTTCCATATTCCTCTGTGGTTTAATCACCTTCATCATCTCTTGAATGTTTTCATTTTGAAGGTTGATTATTCATTGGCGTATTTCTAATTTTGTTGCATTTGATACTACACTATTTAGAATTAACTAATTATTGAAAAATATGATAGGCAAGGAAATCAAGGTATTATTTTAATCTAATTAAAAATGCCGAGCTGGAGATAAATTATTTTGTTACCATTTAATTTATATAATTCGATTAATTCATACCCTGATATAAATAAATTAATTCAAATTACACAATTTTCTCTTCTGAAGCTCTCCGATTTAACGCAATATCATGGAAAAAACTGGGAGAATTATTGTCCATATCGCTTAAATTTATGTGCTTAATTAATCACTTCGATGGCAAATCCTACACACACTAATCGGGCATCCTGCATGTGTCCGTTTTTCCCTTACGGTGATACCATTTTCAATGTCTGGGGCGTTCAATTTCTCATTTCACAAGTCTCAATCTGGTATTCAGGAATGGGCCAGTTTTTGTTATGTGGCGAGCACATTTTTATTTTTATATCTTAAAAATGTAGAGCCGACCTGGATGGTCGAGGTGGCTAAGAGCGAGTACCGACTCAGCGCTTCGGTCCGAAGGGTTGCGGGTTCGGGTCCCGCCTTGGGCATGGCTGTTTGTCCCTTGACTTTGTGTGTGTGTTGTCGCGGAGGGCCTCGCGTTCTGCTTCGACCCCAGATCAGAGGAGCCCGAATGTTTGTCTAGTGTATGGTCGAATATGCGTCCCTTCGGGACGTAAAGGGTAACCGGCGGTCGGCTGAATAAAAAGCCCTAGGAAAAAAATGTACTATGTATACTAGATACAGAAGAAAAAGGAATCGCAAAAAATTAGATAAGGGCTGATGGATTCGTGGTGAAAATGAAATATGGAACCCTTTCCTGCACAGCGTTTGGAGCAAAACATTTACGTCTCTGATACTTCACGTATCCTGGACAAATTGCTACAAATGACAATAAGAACGATCTTTAAGTATATCAAATCGCCCCACTAATAGCAATCATTGCAAAAACCCATTCAATTCAAATTAAAAAAATTAAAATCAAGAAATTTCAAAATTAAGCGTACGTATCGACGATACTTTTGAAAATCTATATTCTGAATTTTAATGAATATTGACATTCAGAAAAAAATTGCATAGTGTGACGATAAAAGTAATATTCTAATGTAGAAAATACTACTTATTAAAGCTTCATCAAACATTCATAATACGGCTGGTAAAGATATATTCCTCTCTATAATCTATTATCAAACATCCCTTTTGCTTTAATTGCGTTTTTAAAACAATCAAAAATTAATGTATTTCAATTTGTTTGATTTTCGTGTTTTAATTGTTTGAACATTTTATGAATAAATTCGTGTAATTAATTTTGTTGATATTATTCGTGACGGAATGAAACAAAAGGAGATATTTGCTGATATATAATGGATATGTTTTCTGAATCCCCATACCATAAATCAGCATAATTTACGCATAAAGCTTAAAGCAGCATGCAATTCACCTAGTTTTAAAGCAAGTCATCATTTTTGTGCATACGTCTCAAGTGCTGGAGGAAAAGAAGTACTGCACACACATCAAATAAGAAAACGACAGCGTTGTGACTCAACGAACTAATAATTCAAATTTTACAGTGCATCTAAATATTTTAAATACCCTTTCGAAAAAAATGACACCATCACCTGCGAATTTCACTGTTGGCACTACACACGCTGGCAGATGACGTTCACTGGACGTTCGCCATACCCACACCCTACCATCGAATATTGTGTACCGTGATTCGTCACTCCACACGTTTTGCCACTGTTCAATCGTGTAATGTTGACGCCCCTTACACCAAGCGAGGCGGCGTTTGGCGTTTTCGTGCGTGGTGTGTGGCTTATGAGCAGCCGCTCGACCATGAAATCCAAGGTTTCTCACCTCACGCCTAACTGTCATAGTATTTGCAGTGGATCCTGATGCAGTTTGGAATTCCTATGTGATGATCTGGATAGATGTCTGCCTATTACTCTTAACGAACCTCTTCAAATGTCGGTGGTCTCTATCAGTTAACAGACGAGGTCGGCCTGTATGCTTTTGTGCTGTACATGTGCCTTCACGTTTCCACTTCACTACCACATCAGAAACAGTGCACCTAGGGATGTTTAGGAGTGTGGAAATCTCGCGTACAGATGTCTGACATAAGTGGCACCCAATCACCTGACCACGTGCGAAGTCCAAGAGTTCCACGGAGCGTTCCATTCTGCTGTTGCACGATGTATAATGACTACTGAAGTCGCGGAGAATGCGTACCTGATGGTAGATGGCAGCATGATGCAACTAAGATGAAAAACCTATGTTTTGGGGGAGTGTCCGGATACGTTTGATCCCATAGTGTCAGTTAATGACCTGAGCCAACTTTACCAGTTAACTGACTTGTAATTTAGTCAATAATTATGTCACTGCAATATTTATTCAAATATTTCTTGATGCAAACCTTATTAACAAAAACAGTTCATGCAATACAAAAATACTAGTAGCCAATAGCAGCAAAACTTGTACAAGTTTTGCTGCTATTGGCAGCAAATTGGACATTACATTAAAAATACTGTAACTTTTTTCGGGGGACAAAACAAACCTTGTTCTAAGATTAATGAACTCGCAGAAAAATCGTAATCTTTCGAGCTACGTACATTCATTCTTTTGTATTAAAGAATGAGAGCAAAGCAGAACGTTGAGTTACATTGTGTAATAATATCACAGACAATGCTACTCTGAAATATGGTATTATATCATATTAAGATCTATCAGTTTGAAAACTACTATTGAATTACACTGAACGAGGGGTATCAGAGATAATACACGTTTTTAACGCTCAAAAACATCAAAGTAAGATCAGATTCAGTCATAATTTTGACATACATAGAGAAATATCACAGAAAACGCTACGGTTGTTTTCTCTTATAACATGTATTAATAAATTGTAATTTAAATGATAGATTTTTTACATTACTCATGTAATGTGATTACACTTTTTAATGTGAAACCATATAGCGGTCAAATGCCGCTTCGACCACAAAATTTCACTATTTTGCTTCACGATAAATTTATGCATTTAATTAAATAAAAAGAGAACATTATTAAGCGAGAGTGTAGCGAACCCCAAGCTAAACAGTGCGATAACAGTTTTTGCGAGTCATAAAAGTTCCGCAGAATATCGAATCATGCGAGGCCTTTATATAGCTTTTTAAATTATGTATTTCTTTCAAATTTCCTCACAAAAGTTCAACAAAGGCCGGAATTGGATAGGTAAATTAAAAAAAAAGTAGTGTATACTTATGTCCAACTTTTAGTAATTAGGCATTTTAGCAACATTTACACAAATAAAGGTAATTTCTAAAATGAACGATTCTGTAGAACTAAGAAATTAGAAAAGGGTTAGGGATTAGTGGTATACATAACTACAAATTTTCGAAATACAAGGCTCTGTTGCTGATGAAAATATTGAAGAAGAAGAAGATGATGATGATAGTGATGAAGAAGTCAAAGAAGAAAAGATGGAAGATATTAGTGATAATATTTATGTGTCATTAAAAATAACTTAAGAGAAGGAAAAGAAAGTCAGATAAACCTCATCAAAATATTACTTCTGAAAGTGTATTTTATCACGTACTGTAAGCACATTTTTGTCAATTTCTTGTACATGCAAATAATGGTGTAGAAGTAGAGATTGAAGGTTCGTGTTCCGACGGTGTGTTTTCTAGCACTACTTAGTAAATAACTTCATTTAAACAAACCACTGGATTTTAACTCGACATGTTCGAGACTCACTTGTAAACAGCACTTCGTAGGTGTATTATTCACTGGATTAGAATACCAGAGTTTAATCTCTCAGACATGTCGTTTCCGTGATACCGTCTTGTCAGTCGCCATACGCAGTAGTCTTTTTCAGCTGTAGATTTACATGCTGTTCCGAGCCGCTGCTGCCGCTGCGCTGCACTATCCCACGCACGCACGCGCGCACGCAGGCAGTCGCACTGAGGGCGGCGGCGAAAGAACTCTCGCGCGCGAGGGAGGGGGGAGGGGGAGGGGAGGGGGAGGCGAAGTCCGCGGCCTCGCCGGGCAGCAATTACGGCACACGGCCGGGAAATGAGCGCCGGACAATGCATGCGCGCAGCCCAGCCAGCCACTCGGCAGATAAGCCGCGGAACGAGCCGCCGCCGCCTCTGCCTCCGCTACCCCTTCCGCACCACTACCGCCTCCGCCTGCGCCTCCGCCATCGTCGCCTCCGCTGCCCCGCCTCCGTTTCCGCCTCCCTGCCGCCGCCTCCGCCGCCACCGTCGCCGCCGTCCCCGCCTCCGCGACTTCCGCCGACTCAGCCGCAACCGCCACCGCCTCCGTCGCCGCCTCCGTCGCCGTCTCCGTCGCCGCCTCCGTCGCCGCCTCCGTCGCCGCCTCCGTCGCCGCCTCCGTCGCCGCCTCCGTCGCCGCCTCCGTCGCCGCCTCCGTCGCCGCCGCCTCCGCCGTCGCATCCTCCGCCTCTCGCCGCCTCCGTCGCCGCCTCCGCCGCCGCCTCCTTCGCCGCCACCGCCACCGCCGCCGCCTCCGACGCCGTCACCGCCGTCGTCACCTCTGCCGCCACCTCCGCCCCCGCCTCCATCACCGCCTCCGCCTCTTTCTCCACCTCCACCTCCGCCACCTTCTCCGCATCCGCCAACCCTCTTTGCTCCTAGCTCCGCCTCCACCACCGCCTCCGTCTCCGCCACCACCTCCACCTTCCCCATCCCGTCCTTCGCCTCCGCCGCCACTTCCACCTCCGCCACCGCTGTTGCCATCCGATGAAGCTTGTTCACTAGTCCTCTCAACTGCCTTCACTGTCACCGTAACCACCTGCCTCTCTCTTCACTATTTGGGACGTTTGCTGCAGCCGTATCCGCCCAACTACCAACCTCCAAAGTTTCCTCCTCAACCTTCTTGGTCCTCGGGTATCACTCAGAAGCAGAGGTTTATACAAAGCCACCAAAATAATGTTTAATTTTCCTCTGGCGACCGGGTGTGGTGGCTTAGGGCACACAAAAAAGGTCACTGCAGTGTTTCTGACTAGAAAGTCCTAGGGTTCTAGACCCGACGGTTGTAAGGTTTTCAACAATAGCTAAGGAATCGAATTCAGTTGCTGCTTGGAGAAGAATTATAGCGACCGGCTGCTCTGGTCGGTAGTTTTTCGTGGTTTCTACGATCAACACGAGTTGAATGTCGGGGTAGTTCCCTAACAAACACACCATGGACCGACCGCGATCTGTCCTCCCTCTCGCATCTTCCTGACTTTCTCACACTTACTTGCACAACACTGCCGAAAATGTCGGGGGACTAGTTGGGAACTTAGGGCTTGTCTCAGTTGGGGCGGCGCCCCACTTGTGGGAGATACTTGGATGGGGAAATTCCGCGGGCCGACTTGTAAGTCTCCACCGGATCTCACCATTCAGCGGGGGACGAATACGGACACTTCCTGTGATAAAACATGCTCGACACTTAGGAGAATATTAAATAGTAGTAGATGCAGCCAGAGACACGAAACAAGGCAATTTGTTGTCGAGTAACTAATGTGGTAATTACTACCGTAAGTGTAGTACACGTTATCTCTAGAGAGGAAGCGGCATGCCTCACCTGTTGGAGTGCGGGATTGGGTGCCAAAATGTATTTAGAGTCTGCTCTACCACCGGCAGGATTAGAACTACAGGTTTTCCCATTCCCAGCCAGCAAGGGTTGTTGCCACGAGTATCTTCAATTCATGTAACTGATTAATGATCCACCAAACATTATGAAATAATTAACTCTTTAATTACGTTGAAGAAGAAGTTGAGAGACAAACAACTCAATTAGCTGTTTTATAGATAGAATATATATTGAGTCGTAAATGTAAAATACGAAGACTGAGAGGTCGGTGGCTCTGCGTGAATCTGATATTTTATAATCTTAAGGCCTTGAGTCTACTCATTCGTTGATTGATGTCTTCATCTATTTGTAACTCCTCTATAAACATAAATTTGTCTCCATTCCACTGCTGTTGTCATTGCTACCCCACGATTTTAGATTCGGCCCCAGTCATCACCTACTTTCTACCACCCAAACATTGACTAATGTCTATCAGAACTATTCATTATTAGAGCTTTAGGTAAATTGATAGTGCGTGCAATCCTGTTTTTACAATAAGTCGTCCGGCTATCGCCTCCGTTCCTAAAAAATCTCTTTTTCGTTTATTCTTACCCTGAACCATGGTGTAAATACATGGGTGAGTTCCTCCAGCGCACTGAAGTTTCCTCTTTCTGCGCACCACCAATTTGCGTCACGAACCACGTGACCACAGCATGCGCACATTGTTTGAAAAGACAGTCAAGATCTTGGCCGCCATGTTGCATGGAGAGCGAGTTGTGTTGAGAAACATTTTGAAAGTGGTACAAAATGACAATTTTCAATGTTAATCAACCAAAAATAACGTGATGGTGTACAAGATGCAATATTTAAAAAAAATGCTTCACAAATTTGTTTCAATGTCTTGTAACGATGTGATAATTTTGGTATCTGGCTGCATTTAAAATTCCCGCTAATATTGTGACGCAAACTGGTGTCTGCCGCTCATTGGCTACACTCATTACTATTACGAACTGCACGTAATCACTGGTTCTGTTAATGTCATCACTCTTAAGTTTTCAGATGAAATGATTGAATCGCATTGATGATGGAATCGTAGACTTTCAAAATCAGTACCAGAGGAAAGTCGTTATTTATTTAATAGTGGAGTTATTCGTTTAGCCAATTTTTATTTAATGCAAAAAAACTAAATTAAATTGCAATATTCGATCTTATTACAATATATAAACATTTAAAGCACCATCAAATAACGAACGTTTAGAAAATAATATTCTTGTCTAGGTTTGTTATTGTTCTTTCAATAAATGGATTTTGGTTTCATCTCTAAAAGTAATTCTTTAAACATGCTAATATTTTGTTCATTGGACATGTTACTACAAATTCTGGGAAGAGATGCGTTTTATGTTTTATTTCACATTTCCTGGGGGGGGGGGTTAATTCAGTGCTTTTGTTATAAGTTAAAGTGAAGTGAATTGTAATGAGCAGGGGATATGTCAATTCATACATTTACGTTAGCCATAAAATAAACACGGAATTCCTGCAATTTTTGTAAGAGCTTTAATTACACATTTCTTTCATACACGCATTCTGCAAAATTGGACATTATGAACGGAGTGGGAATTATTCTGGTTGGTAAGTGTAAATTGTGGCTCTCAATGGAATAACTCAAACAGCATACAAACTCGCTTCTCTGTGTCGTTCTGAACTTCTCTCTCAGACGCCCAAAATAGCCAGCAGCAAGCAACTACAAAAGTGACGGAAATTCCAGAAATCTCAAATGTTTGAGTACACAGTTTGCTTTAGATAAAAATCCCCTGAGCGTAAGTACTCAAAGTAAAGATTTCTGAGCATGGAAATTGAATTCTTTTAAAGAGGGAATAGGATACGCGAAAATTGCTAAGCCAAAACCAATAAAACATCCATTTAAAACAACTTGTTAAGAACCTCAAAGAAATATTGCACGAAATATCAATAAAAAAGCTTTTGAATCGAATTTGAATAAAAGGCGAATGTATTTTATACGAGGTTCATCGCATCGAACGTCACTCATGAATTGAAGACTGCGAGAGACATTAAAGAAAATCAATTAAACTATAACAAAAGACCGGATACTAATATTTTTATCGTTCGTTATTCTAATAAATCTATTACACAGGAGTATTCGTAACTTTAAATATCAATTAGAGAGCATGCCAATATTTGGAACGTAAAAATTCCCAAGTTTAGAAGTTTATAATCGAAAATATTACTTTGCTTGTAAACGTGAAGTTGTAACTTGGTTTACAAAAAACCTTTCGAATTTCGATTAATTTAATAATTTGTTCTATATTTTGTCCACTGGCAAGGCCAAGGAAGCACTCAGAGTAAAGAGCTCTGAGGTATGATAGTTAATCGGTAGAGGTGATGACCAACAGGATACATTTACTTATAAGCATGTGACCACTCAATGAATCATCAGTGAATCATTTCATCTTCAATTTGTATCTGAAAATCCGACTCATGTTTTGCTAAATTTTACATGTATGTTAATGTAAATTTTTATTTAAAATTCTAAGTATATTTCTAGAATTATCACGACTGTATGAAACAAAGTTTGATGTTGTTGTAATAATGATCAAGTGACAGAAATCAGGGTTAGAATTAGTGACTACGTAGAGGTTCAGGTAAATAAAACTGAAAATATAGACCTCCAACCGCTACGCAGTTAAATAATACAAATTTACCCAGATATTAAATAGTCTTCCTCAAAAAGAATGAAACTTCGTTTTGCTTTCATTTGTTTGAAAATGTGTTTGAATAAACTATGTAATCAAATTCTTTTCGAATTGTTTGCTTCCTTTCGATTGAATAAAGATCCTATAAAGAATATGTAATGCTTTTAGAAGTATATTGTAGAGTGCACATTTCGTCAGAAAAATGATATAGTCATTCATTTTCATAGAATATAGAACTGGCTGTAAAGATTCCGTCGCCAGTTAAGTGGAACAAAATAAGATCTCCTTCTATCTAGTTGATTTAGCGACTTTTAATCGAATCTGACGAGTGTCACAAAGTTTTCAAAGTGAGGTTTGAGGGGAACAGACGTCTTCTTTCGTCGTAAAGTATTAAGAAAAATCGATGTCAGAAGACTTTATCATGAAGGAGAAATGATCTTCATCACCACAAACGAGAGAAATTGCACTTCATTAATTCAAGGAGGCACTTACAAATGTCAACGAGTCTTCATTTAACATTATTACTTCCAACTACTAATCAGTTAAAATATTTTTCTTGCCCCCCCCCCCACAAACCTGACATCACAACATTTGCAAATTGACCCTTGTTAATCACATTAGGCAGTAGCATTAAAAAAATAAATTTTGTATCTTAAAATTGTGATATCAGTGTACAGAAAATTTAAGGCATTTCGAAAGAGCAGCTATGGCTATTTAGATTGAATATTTATAATAATTACGGTATCATTTATATAAAATTCACACACATAACACACACATTGTGTATATATGTATAGTTTTCTTTTGCTAAAGCGATATAAGTGAATTCTGCGTCCAGAATCGTTCAGTGGACATTTGCGAACACGTAGAGGTCACTATGGGGAGACGATTCAAAGCTTCTCAACAGAGAATCCGTTTTAATTTGTTGTTGGATGAACTGTGTTTCTAACACAATACACTTGAAATAGTTCTCTTTAGACAACAAAGCAAATTTTTTTGTTTATACGATTGTTGTTACACAAAAATATATTATTCTTCACAAATTCATTTTCTTACTTACGCAAATAGTTGCATCGTCAATGCCTCTGATAAATATTTTCATTTATTTACGTGCCATGGATCAGAAGCTTCGAAAATAATGTTTTCATGCACATGTATTTACGTTCTTTACAAATTGTTGCAGGAATTAACAAATGTACTGGAGGTTTCAGTTTGTTTCAAAATGTAAGACTGTTGTAGAGAATTCCCCATACCTAATATTCATTCTTATTTTTGCATATCTGGTAAGCCACTCGTTCCTCCAAAACAACTACATACATTCACATGCAGACAATGACATCACTTAAATTCACTAGAGATATTTTTCAGGAGAACAAACGCAAACAATTGCTCCGAAGAGAGTGTCTGACTCGTCCACTAAATTCCAGCACGCCATGCTTTAGTAAAGAGATAGAGCAGAGTCTTGTTGGAAGGGCACGGGATCCACCAAACACCACATTTTGTGCATGCACTGTCCCCGCTCCATTTCCTCTGGGTCACAACCCTTTGACCATCATCCCGTATCACTGTGCTCGCCGCTGCACCACGTTTTCTCGCCTCACCGCTCCTCCCCGCATCCCGCTCCGCTCTACAGCCTCCCTCCCTGCTTCACTTCCCTCCTGAAGACCAACGTTCCCACCCGCGCTCCAGTTCTCCCTACGCCACGCCTCTCCATTCGTCTTTCTGCTGGAGCCACTCTCCTCACTGCCAGGTTCCCACCCGTCACGCACCCTCGTCTCGCGCCGTCGCCTTCCCGGGCACCCGCCCGCCCCCGCCTCGGGTTAGACTCTCTGCAAGACACGCTTCCTCGCCCCGATCCCCAACCCGAATTCTATCTTCTCCCCAACGTGCACCCTACCTCGCCCCCTAACATGCTCCCCATCTCCTCCGTACCTCGCTCTCCGACCAACCGCCTACATCGCGTCCTACACCGCTCCCCCACGCTCTCTCCACCACTCCCTATTATGCTGCCTTCCCCGTTCCCCTTCCCCACCCCTCCCGCCGAATCCTTTTCCCTACCTCGCTCCCTGACCAACCCCTACCCTGCCCCCTACACCGCTCCATGCTTCCTAACCCGTTCCTCAATCCTCTCACTATCCCGCTCCCTGGCCAACCCCTACCCTGACCCCTACACCACTTCCCCTGTGCTTCCTAACCCGTTCCTCACCCATTTCCCTAGTCCGCTCCCTGACCAACCCCTACCCTGACCCTACACCACTTCCTTTGTGCTCCCTACCCCAAGCCCTACAGCGCTCCCTTCCCCGCTCCCTTTCTCACTCCATAGCGCGCTCTTTATCCTGTCCTCTGCGCAACAAAATGTTATTGCCCGCTATACAACTATATTTATTGATTTTTGATTACTCTCTTTGATTACTTACATTTCTAGATTTTTCATGAAAAGTAAAGAAATACTTGTTCTTGCTCATGGTTCCACTATTAAATTTCAATGAAAAATATTCATTTGATTTAAATAATTTATTTCCTTTGAAATTGTTCAAAACTTCTACTTCACATCTTGTTTTACTTATGTGCACAGCGGAATTAAAATATATAAAAATATTCAGTCAGATTTAGCAGAACGATGCGAAATTTTACGAATGGAAAGGCGGTGTACTGCTCCTCTGAAGTCGCGCAGATAGCTCGAGCCGTTGACCAACACATCTTCATAAAGCATTTATATTTTGTTCTGAAGCTCAATTTGCATTTTGTGAAATGTTTGCAACTCTCTCTGCATCACATTGATATACGGTGTATATATTTTACAACTAACAGCCTTCAAAAAGGGCTAAATGCTTTCCTATCACTTGTTTCACTTTTTTCATCATAATATTACATGATCAATAACATCAATCACATGTTCAATCACATAATATCACATGTTTGACACAATAACAGGTGTTTTTAACATTTTTCATTTTTAATTCTGTTTTAGCTGCTGAGTGTGAATCCGATTTAAGATTATGGGACGTACTAATTTGTTGCCTTCTTCTTTCTTCTAATCTTCTATTTCTACTTTACGATCCCCGTTCTTTACAAGAACGATTATTCCAAGGAGTCTGTTAGCCACTTTCATTTTCCAACCATCCTTTGCATCTCTTCGTCTACGTGTAATAATTTCCTATGCATTTCAATACCTTGAATATGTGCTAAAAAGCCCTCGACAATTCTCATCGCTCCCTCACTTTGTGAGAATCCGTTTCCGAGTGGCCTCCTGCGCACTCCACTTCCTGCACTCCGGGTACACGCGCCGTCATCCCCGCGACGCACGCTCCCATTCCTAGGCGTATTCCTGCGCGCAACGAGCCTCTGCCCCGCCCACACGCCCATTCCTGCGCCGCCACCCGCGCGCGCTCCCGCTCAAGTTGGCAGTTACACGGCAGGCGCGCCCGCAAACCACAGCACTCGCGGTGGAAGCCTCCAGGCTCGGGTTGAGCAGAGGCGGCGGCGTGGAGCGGCGCGAGGCGGGGGCGGGGGCGGGGGCGGGGGCGGGGGCGGGGGCGGGGGCGGGGCGGGCGCGCGGTGTCGCTGCACGCGCCTGCGCTCGTCAACATTTTAACGGGCGGCGCGACGCGGCACAGCAACGGCTCGTCCCGCGGGGCGACGCTCCGAGGGAGGGGGGCGGGGCGGGGGAGGCGCCTCCCCGGGGCCGCCTCTTTATACATAAAGTATAACCGCGGGGGGCTCGCGTAGTCACGCCCGGTTGCGCGTGTCACGCTGACGTCACCGCCCGCGTCGTTGCAGAGCGACAGTGGGTGCGGCGGAAGCAGCGCGGGTGGTGGGGGCGGTGACGGTGGGGACCGAGGGGGTTGCTTGAGTGGTGGTAGGGGCCTCTCGACGGCGGCGGTGTCGTCGACGGCGGGGACGGCGGGGGTGGTGTGGACACCTTGGACGACGGGGACAGTGGAGAGGGCGGGGACGAATTGGACG